>APFE030669128.1:84665-140764 GCA_000404065.3 Pinus taeda | reverse complement strand
TTTTGGGTAAATTGGTACATCAATTTCCCGGGGTCGTAACTTTGGCATACGATCTCCATTTGACGCATACAATAGCTCATTAGAAAGATCTATTCGAGCTCTATCATTGTTGGAACGAGCAACATCAATCCATTCCATGGACCCATGTTGCCCCCAGATTCCCCAAAAAACGTCGTTTAGGGCCTCAAAACGGCTCCGGAAATTTAGGACCTGAAAAACTGCTAAAAATAGTAAGTTCTGCTACAATTAAGGAACTGAAAATGCTGAGAAAGACAATGGTGGGGGTCCAAGTGGACTTGGCAGGTGGCCACCAATATCCACCTGGATCATTTCAACTCTTTCCTATTTATCCAAAACACAACACTCTACATATATGTTTTTACTACACTTCAATGTTAATAAAACGTTATAATATAGGATACCATTTATGAGAATGGAAACCATTTTATACTTATAAAGTATTATATATTACACATTATTAAGTTTCATTTATGGAAATTGATGTCATACCCTTATCCTTCACCATTTGAAGCATAATTGTCATTAATCACTGAAGAAGATGGAAGAAAAACTTTTTACATGGAAGATAAGAATCTTGTTCAAATACCTTGGAAATCCTTAATTCAAGAGGATGTTACATGCTGAGCATTGACAAACTATGAAATATCTCACTATCACGGGTTGCATAACTATTAAGATGCAACAGTTTCACATTTTGCTAGTTCACAAGGTATGACACTACTTTTAATAAAGGTAAAAATAAAAATTATGAGAAGCTTCTAGAATAGAAGCCTCATGGATGGCATATCCTCTGAGCGGTGTGGATATGACTCACTTCCATAACTTGTTGGATCTCAACCTCCATCCCGTATCCTCATCCTATCCTTTCCCAAGCCTACAAGTATAGTCATCTCCCATTGCAATGGCTAGTTAGAAAATCTCAAGAAAGCTCTTGGCTTTGTGAAACTCTGCTGAAATAGCAACCTTTTGATCACAGGACTTTTGAAGGCAAGGCATTGAAATGAAGGAAAAAACTAGAAGGGGACCTACAACACCAAGGCTTAGGTTGTAACTGCTTATTTTATAATTAATATAGTGATACGTTTCTTCCCATAAATATTATCTACATTTGATTATTTTTATTGCATATCTCCTGGATCATATATATAGGAATTTTTCAAATCATACTTGTATATTGGTGCTTTGATTTCTAGCTTTTCTGTGCTTTCTGCATGTTTCTTCTCTATGAAAACTGAAGACGAATTTGGGAGCTAAAGATACCAAGAAACTGATGAGGAAAAACGTCATTAACAAGGTATGAAACACTCATTTATTGTTGCTCATCTATGATTTGATCATTATAGACTTAGGGGAATTTTTTTAGTACCATATGTTTTGTTTTAGATCTGGGTTTCAGATCTAGGGAGATCACTCTCGTCCAAAAGAGGGATTTGTCTGTTAACAAAATTGGTGACTTCGTTGGGGAATGATCGTCAAATTTGTCCTTCAAATTCATTCTAATCAATTGAGTCCCTTTTTTCTTGAGTCTTCCTCCTTTATAAGATGCTGGTGGTCCAGATGTGACTCTCGAGCCTCATATCTTTTAGATATTCAAAATACTTTTGATTTTTCTTATTTTTTTCCATATTTTTGCACTTTTCTTCCAAAACCAATGTGACATTATCGCACCTAGGCAACCTTAGACCTGTGACACTGCTTTACTATCACATTATCTTGTACTTGTGGCTGCAACACTATCTATAGGTTTTTGCTCAAATTGATATTGGATTTGTTTTTTATATGGTTTTTTATTTTGTTTACTGTCATTTTATAGTCTAAAATTTCCAAATCGAGCCTAGTTTGTTTTTTTTATCTTTTTTGGGTTTGTGTGTGTTTTTGTTTGAGTTTGTGTTGGAAGAAAAAATTACATGTGAATTTTTTCAATGCACTTGGAAAGGAAAAGAAAAGGAAAATCCTACATTGTAATTCAGGTGGTGTATTTTTTAGCTTTCATTTAAAAAAATCCCCCCTCACAGCCGAGGGGAAGGGCCAGGAATCGTGTATCCTATAGTTTCTTTGATTTTCATTCAAAGAGTAGTTCATGTTTCTTGCATTGAACATTATACTTGTTTCTTTTATTAAAACCTCTTACTCAATGTAACTTGAATTCATTGAAATAAAATATTGCATTTCATTTCATTACACTTGAGATTTTGAGTCATGTTAAAATACCATTGGTTTCAGTTCCATATTCCTATTGTGTAAACAACAACCATAAAATTAATGTTTAATAAAATCAATTCAAAAATTTTACATTTCCCTTTTAGCACACCTTCATTAGATTAGGTGTAGGGCCTTGGAATAGTTGGTGATTTTAAACTCTCCAAGGCTACAAAAAAAACATTAGAATCTTATGTTAGGGAGTGAAAATCCATTTAATGCATCATATTTTTCTAGGAAGCTCCTCTCACATAAGATTTAAGCACAAGGTCACATTTCTCATAGTGAAGTAATCTACCTTCCTTTGCAGGTCCTAGTGGCGTTGATTTGCACATATTAAATGGAATTGTAAAACACTTGGGGATCACTTGGGAGGAATACCCTCACTTTGAGGAACCTCTTAGTGGATTTTTAGTTTATTTCCGTGCCCTTGCATGCACATTTGATTCTTGAGTGTTGCCTCAGTCTAGGTCGTTGTAGGTGGTGACATTAGTGAATTTTATCTTAAGGATCATACATAAGGTGACGATGAGGGGGGCACCCTTGTTGTACTTGGGATAGACATTGGTCAAAATCACTTCAACCCTCTTGAAGGGTGCTCCATTATATATGAGGATACTTGCACCAAAGTTGGATCATTATGCAGGTCACCAACATGGCCATTCCACCCACTCTCTCTTTAGCCACTTTTCATATTGATATCACAATATTGGATTTCATCACCAATTAGTGTGGTCAATGTGAAAAGGTTTGTATGTTTGTTTCCTTAGATGTGATAGTGTGTGTTGTTTATTTTCTCATTTATCATACCATAGGTTGAGTCCAATGGCAATAGTTCGAGAGTATGCCAATCAAGGAACCCATTTTAACAAGGATCCTATTTTTTTCCTTGTATTAGAAACATTGGTCCTCCTTATATGGCTAAATTGCCCCTTCCCATATTCAAGATAGGTTTATTAGCATGGTTTTCTTCAATTTCATTAGTCCAAAACACCCATGCTACTCCTCAACCAATTTATCCACCTCAACAACACCAACCTTATGTTTACCCTTTTTCTTCTTCACTCATTTAGTCTTCTTCCCTTTCTTCTTCCTCACCTGGTGAAATTTTTTATGCTAGTAACCAAGAAGCTAAGAAGAATAAGAAGAAACAAAATAAGCAAGGGGGAACCCACCAACCATTGTTATTAGTGTTGATAATGTTGATAAACCTTCGAAAATACATCGTAAGCCCAAATTCCCTTACAATATTTGTAAGGGTGACCACCTTCTTAATGATTTTTCTAGTATTCTTATAGTCTTAGAAGTGTGGTCTAAGGATTTTCATCAACTTTTTGTTGGTATGTCAACTGGTGGCTATAAGGTTCTAGGGAAAAAGGGTAGAGTTAGGTTTCCTTGTAGGTTATATGAATGGATTCATTGAACTCACCTATTCCCTCATATGGAAGAGGCCTCGTAATTGTTGGAAAACCTTGCTATTTCTCAAGAACAACTTCCAATTGGTCACCATAAGTTCTCTCCCAACCCACCATCATTTCATGAAGTGGTAAGTCTGACTCCATCATCATTTGATCCCACCCTTCCCTTGAAGAGTGAAATTAAAGTGGTCGATCCAATTCACTCATAGTTCGATCCCACTCTCCCATTACAGAGCCAAGTTGATATCACTCATGTTTTTCTTGTTACTTTAGATTCCACTGTACAAAGGGGTATTTCTCCCTTTCCTATGAAACCACCTCCAAGTACGAATGTCATTTCCTTCGATTGAAATATACTAATAGAGCCTCATATCCCTTATTGTGTGCCTTTACAAAAAAATTGTGCAGACTTGTAATAATAATATATGTGGCACTATTATAAATGAGGTTTCTTCTATTAGCATTATATCATTGACTGCTTGGCAAGTTATAGGTTCCCATCGGCGTGTGTTTGTTACTTGGAATCTGTTGGCTTTTAATGGAAGAGCTAGTGAACCTTTTGGGATCCTTCCTTAGCTGCACATTACCTTGAAAGGAAAAAAAATTTGTATTAATGTTATGGTAGTCCAAGCTCCCTTGGATTTAAATTTTCTCTTTGGAAGAGACTGTGTCTATGCCATGAAATCCCTCATGTCTAGTATTTCAAGTGATGTCTTTCACTAATAATGGAAACATTGTCACTATTAACCAACTTTTGTTAGTTGGTCCTGATTTGGCTACCAACCATTTGACCTCCCTAAATGTTCCCTATGTGCAAGTGGTATCGCCCCCACCATAGGTTAATTATGTGGAAACATGTGCCATATCTTCACTTTCCAATGAAAAATAGCCTATCATTGTATGCTCAACTTATTTTTACTTATACTCTGGTAACGTCCATGGTGAACGCTTCAATGGGGACATTGGAACCTGATCTTCCTACCCCTATTAAGTCCTTTGACATGTATTCATTCCATATAATTTTTCTTTCGTTCGATCAAGACTTCCTGGAATCCATGATCGTGGTTTGTCCCTTGAAATGCATTCCTGCCAGAGCTTTCTCCTCTTGGAATCCTTAATCAAGGTAGCCATGAGAATAGTTCATTGTCTGTGTCAATATTGTTAAAAATTGAAATATGTCACTATGAGCAAGGTAACTTTCCTATTTCAAGCTAATTAAATAATGAAATAGATTCCCTCCATAATGTATGGGTTGAATTTCCATCTATTCATCATGTTGGAATTAAGCCACTAGCCTTTGTAGTTCATACTTTGGGGGACAAGGTAACCAGTTCATGGTAACTAACCTCCAAGCATAATTTTTCTCTATTTAAAGCTTATGTAAAAATGAAACTTATCTCAAGCATAGTTTTTTCTCCATTTCGAGCTTGTGTAAAAATTAAATATATATTAAGCATACTTTTTTCTCTATTTCAAGCTTGTGTAAAAATGAAACCTATCTCAAGCATGGTTTTCCTATGTTTCAAGCTTGTGTAAAAATTAAACTTATCTTAAGCATAGTTTTTTCTCTATTTCAAGATTATTTAAAAATGAAACCTATCTCAAGCTTATTATTTTCCCTTTCTCATGCTTGTAAATACATGAGAATAAGTTATCAAGTATACTTTATCACTTTTTTGGGCTCGTACAAACTATACGAAAAAAAGGAACTTTTAGGAGTTCTCTTTAAGCTCTTTTTAGACTCCTAAAACCTGAAAATATTTCCATATGATTTTGTTTCCTTTCACACTTTTTAAATGATTATAAATGGTGTCTATATGGTATCAGTTTAATCCTTTTTCAAACTGAGTAAACTAATCATGAAAAAAGAATACTCTAGTCAATCATGGCTAGAAGATTTCTCCTTTGTATTGTTTTATCCTTTTTAGGCCTTAGGAGACTAAATTTACGAAACATAACACATTTAGAGTCTTCTTTATGTTATTTTCAGACTCCCTAAATATGAAAAATCACCATCAACTTTACTTTCTCTAGCTCGTTAAATTTTACATTGAAATATATGAACAAGTTATCTTTTATCCTCTTTTTGGACTCGTTAAATCTAAATGAAAAATGCCATATTAGAGTTTCCTTATTATTTACTTTTAAACACTCTAAACGTGAAAAGGCATCAAGTTTTTCCTTCATTGGACTTGTAAAACTTAAACAACAAAGGACCCAACTATAAATTGGGATTGAACCACTCCTTCCGAGGATTCATTTAAAATAATCTGAAGGACTTGTTTAAAGGATGAGTGTATAATTTGAGCATTATCCTCCTCAAGATGGCATAAAAATAAAGAAGTACTTAGCAGAAATGGTGGGGGAAATTTGGGAAGCGAATATGTATATATTATATATGGCAACAAGTCACTCTTGAACATGATACCCATTCACTCCTTATGTCATGGTTGGAAAATTCCACTCGTCTCTTGTTGATCATGACCCGTTGAAAGTCTTCCACTTTAGTCTATGATCCAATTTTTGAGTTAGTGCTGCCAGGAAAATTGTCGTGTCATCAATATGTTCAGGAGAAGTTTAACCTAATTTTAGTTTCTAAGCCTTCTATCACGTCGAACATATCTAAGTTAGCTAGATTTTACAGTCCTTAAAGCCTTAAATCACATCAACCATCCTTGAGTCAATTATAAATGACTTTGTTCTCTATACTACTTCACATATTTAAACATTTTTTGTGTCATTGATGATGGATACATCAAAGCCCTCTTGTGACAAATCACTTCATATCGACTTTAGCACATTATCTTAGAAGTTGATGTAGAAACCATTTGGTACCTTGGAGCTTGCATGCCTTAATGGTAGCTTTCCTCACCTTCGATGATATGCTTAAATATCTGACCTTTTATTAATTAATTCTATGAGTGTTCAACTTCAGATCATTTATTCGCACTCCATAGAGTGTACTTGAGTACCTTAAGGGCCATTGTCATTATTGGTGGTTCCTTTCACATATGTTAATGGTTTTCATCATTGATAATTAATCATGTCGTGTATACCATGTTCGACCTCAACAACATCATTCGCATGGTTAGATTCGTACTATAATGTATGAAGACCTTGGACTCTATCTATTATGTCCATGTTGCGATGGAGTTATTTGAGTATTTATAATTGTTGCATAGATACACAATGTATATTTGGTGGCTATGTTCATATTGATCCATTTAGGCATGAATCCATGATGTATGTTTGTGGACATGCCTTTACTCGTTAGACTTGGATCTTTGCATATCCAAACCTATGCTTTGAGTCATTTTTATTTTGAGTATTAGAATTCCTACGTCAAAGATGATCATATGATATTATTGTACTATAATTCCTTAATTGTTGTTGGTAAGTTTCCAACCAATTTATCTCTTGTTTCAATGCCTTTGCATGATAAATTACTTCAGTCATCACTCATTTTCTTAATTCACACTTCAGGGGGCATTCTGTTATGTATTATTTTGTCACAATCATGGAAATTGATGTCTTGCACCTTCTTTTCACCATTTAAAGCATAATTTTCATTCATCCTTGAAGAAAATGGAAGAAAAAACTTTTATTGGAAGAAAATAATCTTGTTCAAATACCTTTAAAAACCCTAAATCAAGAGGATATTGAATGTTGAGTGTTAACATCCTGAGACATATCTCATTATCATAGGTTGCATAATAGTTAAGGTGCGACAGTGTCACAATGGTGTGACAATGTCATAGTTTTCTATTTCACGGATCTAACATTAATTTAATGAAGATAAAAATAAAAATTACAAGAAGATTCTAGAATAGAATCCTTTTAGATGGCATCTCCTTCGAATAGTGTGGATCTGACTCATATCCTTAACTTATTGGATCTCAACCTCCATCCGTTATCCTTCTCCTATATTTTCCCAAGCCTATAAGTACAATCATCTCCCATTGAGAAAGCTAGTTACCGAATATCAAGAAATCTTTTGGCCTGGTGAAACTATGTTGAAATACCAACCTTTTTATCATAACACTTTTGAAGGAAAGGCATTGGAATGAAGGAACAAATTGGAAGGGTATCTACAACATCAAGGCTTAGGTTGTAACCACCTCTTTTATGATTAGTACAGTAATACATTTCTTTCCCATAAATATTATCTAGAATTGATTATTTTCATTATATATATCCTTGATCATATGTGTAGGTATTTTTCAAATAATATCTGTATATTGGTTCTTTGATCTTTTTCTTTTTTGTGCTTATCTATGGGTTTATTCTTTATGAATACTGAATACAAAGTTGGAAGCTAAAGATTACAAAAAACAAGCAAGGGAAAACCGTCGATTAACAAGGTAGGAAACACTCACTTTATTTTTTCTCATCAATGATTTTATCATTATAAACTTAGGGAATGTTTTCTCTTACCATTTTTTTTTGTTCTATATCTGAGTTGCAGAGCTAGGGAGATCACTCTTGTTCGCAAGAGGGAATTGTTCTTGGACATTATAGCCTTTTAAAAGCTCAACACACTATGCTATTCCACATGATTACCTCACATGGTGTAAAAATTCATAAGCTAAGTGTAAATGTTCTTTCACTCAATATATTGCCTTTTAAAAATATTAATCATGACATAAATCTTTTAAATATATTACCTTTTAAAAGGTTCTAAAAGTATTTACTTGTTTAATGTCTCAATGTTTTACCATACTTCTCCTTAGGTATCAATTCTCATGCATGCAATTAGATGTCATCACAGATATATCAATTATGTTATGGAAGTAGAGATAAAACAATTTCTTACCCAATTCCTTTCAGGTCACTCACTATATTGGCATAGCCAATTCATAGATTTGTGATGGCCATCAACATCTCTAATACTACATAATTGTCTAATTCCATCCAAGAATTGACATAATTATTATAACAATTTTTTGAGAAGCATCTATTGAATACTTCAGGAGCTGAATTAGTATTCCTATCTCTTCAAACTATTTAAGACTTCCACATAGACATATATACCTTTTGACTATGTAAAAATTAGCAGATAATGATAAACCACAAAAATAAAATGAACACATAGAAGACAAGAGATTTAATTTCAAAACCCAGATAGGAGAAAACCACAAAATAATTTCTTCTATAAACTATTATTGTAGACACCAACCTATAGTTACAAGGTTTGAAAGTACCCACTTGTAGGAGACACCTATCCCCTTTCAAATTTGTAGGCCCCAACATGCTAGAGACACCAATTCCGAAATTTTTGTAGGAACCCACGTACAAGGAACACCAACCCCCCCTTGATATTTGATTTGAATAATGTTTGTTACAATATTTTTTGTTCTTTGTTCTACTCGTTCTCTACCCCCTCAGGAATTGCTCTAGTTGTTAAACTTAGAAAATGTGTTTATTATAACTCTCACCCTTGTTGTCCCTCTTAGAAAATGTGTTTATTATAGCTCTAGTTGGATGCTCTGATCTCCTATTTGGAGAATCTCTTGATCTCAATTACTCATTATTAACATATGCATTATATCAACTACATAAGTAATTGTTAACAATGTATTTATACAACATGAACTCCTCCATGAGTCCTACCTTTACCATGGGTCTCAACTCATAGTATTCACCCAAGGTATTATGCTTTCAAAGAGCCTTATCCTACAAATATTTCTAACACAATGGAAAACTTCTCTTCACACACAAAATATTACCTTTTGGTTCTATTGATTGTGTTTCCATCCAATGTGATGGTTGATGTACCTTAATATTCTCTTATGTACACAACCACATCTCTAGATATCATAACCTTGGACCTATTGTATGTTCTGACATAGATATATGCCACTAACTCTCGAGATTGGATTCTTTCTTTATATTACCACAACATGTGACCCAAGGAAAATTTTAGGTGCTAATATTCGCAAGTGGGCTAATTTTCCATGTTTTAGAAACAAAATCTTTCAGTTTCCAATTTTTATAAAAATGATTTGCCCACATTTTATAGTATAAAATTATTTTACCTTAAAAATAACTAAAATTTTATATAGACTAATATAAATTCATTAGAAATATAAAAAAAAATTATAAAAATATTGCCAAACATTTTACAATTTCCATATTATGGACTAGTAAGATTCACCAAGGTTTCTAAACTTTAAGATAAACTTCCATCCCTAAAATTTTCCTTGATGTGACCACTACCCAAACACCTTAGAGAGTAAGAAATTACATTTTAATTCTTTATGAACACATTAATGAGCCAATAGATCGACAACGAACTCATTGATTTTTGTGACCACATGTTATAACCAATGACACAATGCATTGGACATAAAAAGTCTTAAGTTGTGGTTTCATTCCACCTCACTAGTATGTAAAGGGCCTAAATCTCTCAGGAACTACACCTTTACCTCCATGACTTGCCATGATGACAACTAAAAATTCCATGTCATGTATTGGTAGATCGCTTCTTCTCCTTGCTTATTGAATTCTAATATGTCGATATACCATGACTAAGATTCCAAGATTGATGCTCTTAGGTGTTTTCAATTAGCACCTCATGATGAGGGGCTGTGAACTAAGGGTTGAATCTATTGGATGTCTAAGTAACCCACAAGTTTTTCAAGAACTTTGATAGCCTATAGTCTAGTAGGGCCCACCTTGCTATATCACTTGCCACTATTGCTTTCCACATCATCTGTTGTAGCCAATCAAGACTTTCCATGTTTCAAAGTCCTAATATGTCCTTGCTACATGCTCCCCACCATTGGTCTAGACATCCTTCTAATTATATTAAAAACACCTACAACATGTCATCCACCACTATTTCCACATCACTATCTTTGCCACATGCCATTTTCATAGATCTATGTCACACCATTTCCGCATCATACTAGGAATTCTCACATTAAGAATCTCTTATTGCATGTATATTTTAACATCTTGGTACTCTGATGGACCATTAAGGGCCCCACCTTACACGGAGTGATGGAAGATACCCTTACCTCCATACAAGCTTTGCCTCTACACTTAACCATAACCATTCCATACTTCACCATTTTCAAGGATGTGTAGAATTTTTTTCTTACCATTACCTTTTCTCAACCCTAACTTATGCACACCATTACCTTTTTTCTAACCATTCCATACTTAACCGTTTCCAAGGATGTGTAGAATTTTTTTCTTACCATTACCTTTTCACAACCCTAACTTATGCACACCATTACCTTTTTTCTACGCACCTCTCATATTCATGTGTTATTGCTTCGTCATTTTACCCTCACTCCTTTTCCTTTCACGCCTTTTATTACTTAGTCAATTTTTTTCCCACATATCTCCATGTCATCACTTCCATCTCGCTTACCACATTATATTGAGATATTTGACTATGAGAGGATCCTTGTGCCTTTTAACAACGTTAATAATTTTGAGGTCTAATAAGCTCTTAGCCCTTCAGAACTATCTTGTTTGCCCTATCATGTGAAAAAGAATGATTAGTAGGGGATAGCCATATTGGCCTTCTGTGTCTTATCAACCCTCTCCACCTTCTCATCCTTCTTGGCCCTCTTATATTTCTTCACCATCTCCACTTGATTATCCTGCTCGTTTGACTATTGTTTGAATTGCACTTTAAGTTTTCTACTCAAATTCTTGATGTATGACTCTATTCGAATCACCTTGCTTAGCCTTTGGTGTTGCATAATACTTTTTTGAATATTCCATGCTTCCTTGTGCACTTCTTTGCTCGGATTTTCAACTTACTCAATACATTTATTGACATCAATAAATTATATTTGACATCAATGAAAACACATATTGAATAATCTCCCACTTTTTCATTGATGGAAACAACACCATACATCTACTAGTCATTGATGCTCTTGGTCCATACTCCCCTTATCTTTTATTTGAATTTTCCTTTTCTTTTCTCAATGTCTCTAATATCTGCTCATTCTATCCCTTCAACATCAACGGAAAAGAGCTTCAATCATGATGTTTTTTGTTTTCTCCCCATTGGGAGACTATGTTTTATTGGGACTACTTCCCCTATGCTAATGTTGTCTTTGATTATTTTCTCTCTGAATATTAATGTAACGCCTTATTTAGGAGTCCTTCTTTTTTACTATCAACATATCTATCTTTAAGGGAATCTTGTCTCCCTCTGAGTTTATGGCTTCTCTAATCATTTATGTATTCTCTATAACATGAAATCTTCAACAAATTTTTATTTGGGAGATGATTATTATCATGCTTCTATTATAGCTCATTGATGAAATATTTCCATGGACTATGGAGCTACTACTTCACATTCGTAGGTTAAATGAGATGGGAAAGAGATCATCCCAACCTCTACTTAAGATATTGAAATGGCTCTCTTGAGAGGGGCTTGGTAAAAATATCCACAATCTTCTCCTAAGTAGACACATACTCCAATATAACTATCTGATCCATTAGTTATTCATGGAGAAAGTGATATTTAATAGGAATATGCATCATTTTAGGAATATGCATCATTTTAGCTGATTTCATTCTTCTTGAATATCCTTGAGGTTTTATTCATCCATAAAATATGGGTATAGAATGAGGTTGCATAAATGTAGTCTACTTCAATAGTAGATAAATAAATGGGACTTTGCTTCTTGTTAATCCATGATCCAAGACAACTAATGAGGAAAACTTCGCCACCATGGGTTCTTTTCATATGATCAACACTATTTTCCTAATAAACATCATTATAAGATTTCAATGTGATGTGTTCCTTTTGAATACAATAAACCAAAATCTAATGTCCCTTGCAAGTATTCAAATATCCTCTTAACTCCCTGGGGGTCATGAGTTTCCTTGGGATTTGACTAGTATTGTCCCACTAGTCCAATTGCATGCATGATATCTAGTCTTGTAGCCATGAGATAAAGAAGACTTCCTACCACTGATCCACACATAGGTATTCACTTCTAAATAGTCATCATCCTTGCTAAGTTTAAAACATGTTTCCATGGGTGTACATATAGGTTTACAATCTCCCATACCAAAATTCCTTAAAATTTCTTTATATACTTTGTTTGAGAGATAAAAATCCCTCTCTTTGTTAGGTAAACCTATATTCCAAGGAAAAATGATAGTTACCTAATCATGGACATTTAAAATTCATTTTTCATAGCATTTGAAAATAGTTGACTCATCTTATCAACATTACCTCCAAATAAGACTTCATCTACATACACCACAATAATCAATAGATTATTGTCATCTAATTTTATATAAATTTTAGTATTAGGGGGTTTAGGCAGTGCATTATATTAGATATCATTTTTGGGATTCAACTGCATTAAGTAAGTCATTCACGTATGACCATTTCCATGAGAGGTAGTCGTAAATGACTAATTTCTCATTATTTTTGAATAGTTCATTTAGCACTCATTGCATCGGGTGATGCTCACAGGGGTGAAGAAGTGGGATTGAAACTAGTGAAATGAATCACATAGCGTCTATCATCACTTCCTGGTTACCGAGTGCAAGCCCCGGAAGTGATGATTGATGCTATGTGATTCATTTCACTAGTTTTAATGCCATTGCTTCACCCCTGTGAGCATCACTCGATGTAATGAGTGCTAAGTGAACTATTCAAAAATCATGAGAAATTAGTCAGTTACGACTACCTCTCATGTAAATGGTCATACGCGAATGACTTACTTAACGCAGTTGAATCCAAAAATTGATATCTAATATATAAATTTTATTATTTGTTGTTCCTCTTCTAAACCCTTATTGTTAGAGGTATTTATCAAGTCTTTTATACCATGATCCAGGAGCTTGTTTTAGTCAATATAGTGCCTTATTCAACTTGGACATGTTATTTTATTTATCAATTAATTGGAAACCTTTAGGTTGCTAAACACATACTTATTTTATCAACTACCCATTAAGAAAGTATGATTTTACATCTATTTGATATAATTTAATGTTTTTATAGCATGTAAGAGCCAAGAACATTAGTATTTACTCAATTTTTACAACTAGAGAAAACATTTCCTCGAACTCTGTCAGCACTCAGAATGAAACTCAAGGCTAAGAAGAGGTTGTTTTGAGGTAATCACAGACCAAGCTTCGATCTGGCATCTAGCCCTGCCAGACCAGAGAGAGCTCTATCTTTGCCAACATGATGTGGCTGCAATAAATGAAATTTTAGGCTAGCTATGGAGTGCGGGGATTTTGTTTGAAAGTTTTTGGGTCGAAAACAACAAGAGAAAGGACCATTTGGGCTATGGAGTCGATGCCAATTTTTGCCAGCAAACTAGGAGAAAAGTAAGTGCAATGCTCAGCCAGATCAAATATTATGAATGTAAGAAGAACAAGGGAGAAAGCTTGCTGCCCTGCAGGCATAAAACAGGGGATGGATCTACAGCAGCAACTTTAGATGAAAGAGAAGCACAAGGTTACTCAACAGAGCATCTATGAGGGGATGGATTCTGAAAAGATAACCACACACTTAATAGCAAAAGCATCATGAAAGGAGCATCATAGGGGATGGATTCCTAACGCATCTCTTAGATAATGTTGTAACAAGGCAGAAAAATCATAATATGTAAATGAATTTATGAGAAAAACATACTGGACATTTAAGCACCGTGATGGATACCAGGTCCAGAGGGCAGAAAAATGCTTTATTAAAATAATATTCAAAGAATTTTATACATTCCAAATGCCTCTTCCTATTGCAAAAATCGAACCTCTATCTTTTAAATATAATCATATATATACTAAATTAGAAATCTATTTTTATTTCCTCAACATAGGAAATAAAAGATTAAAAATAAACCCTATCACAAAACTCTATTATAAACTAATTTGAAACTAAAATCCCAAACTATCTCGAGAACCATGAGAAATAGTTTTTGAAAACCCAAATTATGTGAAGGTTTGCCAAATGGATTAATATTACTATATCTTCTCCTTCAGGTGTGGAACCATATTCCACAAAATCTTCTTTTTGACTGCCACCTTGCACCTACATGCACAAATTTTGGAGATCTTTGATCAATTTGTTGTTCTTGTCCCTCCTTGGATGTTCTCTGACTGCCATTTGTAATGCTCTTACTTTTATTTGCTTGCCTTCTAGTCTTATCTTGTTTCAATGATGAATATACTGTTCTGCTCTCATAATAATATTTTTTGGAATTCCTTCACATCGAGTTGTTTCAAATGCAAGACTTTCTCGACAAGACCCATCTATCAATTTCCATGTTGGTTTTGTTTGCCCATTAATTTTTTCAGTTCCCATTGCTTTATATAAAATATCTCTTTCATTCATCGACACATCTAAGAGGCCATGAAAATGAGTAGATATGATGCCTATGCAACCAATGGCATCAAGTTCCTCTATCATGCTTGTAACAATGCATGTTCCCTTTTTTTATTTCTATTCCTTGACAGATTTCATCTATCAATACAAGGCTTCTGTTTGTAGCTTCACAAAGTATTGATCTCATTTCATACATTTCCATCTGGAATGAGCTTTTTCCATCGGCTAGGCTATCATATAAACCTACATGAAGTAGGATGGAATCAAAGGTCGAGATAGTAACGATTTCTACAGGAACCATCAATCCACAAATGTCAAACAATGTTGTTGAACCAATGGATCTAAGTAAACTGGACTTTCCACCACCATTTGGACCAATAAGAAGAAACAATGACCGCATTTGAATCGCATTCTGAATAGCTCGTTCTTGTAGTATGTTGATCCAATATGGCACTAAACCTACAATTTCTAACTGACTTCCTACTTTCCGTAATTTTCCTCCTCATGAATTTTGATTAGTCTCTATCAATGTTGGAAAGGCCCAATTTCACTTCCTTCCCTCACGGTTATTGTATTTTAAATAGTTCACCCCCAATCAGCAAATGTCACAGCGTCAATTTCCTCATGTCCCAAGGAATCTGGTTGTCTTTTTGCCCAGATAAAGTGTCTTGCATATGAATATATCCCGAGCTTGAGACCTTTGTTGTGCACATAATCAGCGAGGGCTTTGATACCAGATGGGTAATCTTCCATATTTATCTCACTTGAGCTTCCCCCAACAATCATCTATATTGACAAATTCATAACCATGTTTACTGAACCCAATTGAGATCAGCACCTCAGCAATTTCTTTGATTATTTTCTCATTGATATCGCAACCAAAATGATTCTAGGAGTTCCACCCCATGAGAGGTGTCCAGAGCAATGCGAGGCCAAGTGAGCACCTATAAAACTTTGTTATTTAGAATGGCCCTACGCACAGCACCACAGCCAGGAGCTCAGCACCACAACCAAGAGCACAGCGCCACAATCCAGATTGGCTTGGATTTTGATTTCTTGACCTTGTGTGTGTTGTGGATGCAGGGGCGCTGAGCTATAGTAGTAGTAGTTTGATCTATGAACTGAAATTCTGACCCAAAACCTTGAGATTGCTATAATGTTTGAGTAAATGCTTCATATTTACGTATTTCTTCATCACTAACACTTCTTCGACATATTTCTGCAAATTTAGTTTCATCTTCATTCATGGCTTCAAGGTTTTCCTTTCTTTTCCTTTCCCTTTCAATGTCGTTCTCAATATGTTCTCTAATAGCATATTTGCAAGCACATTGATAAATTTTAGTAATATCAGCTCCACTGAATGCTTTTGTGTATTGAGAAAGAGTCGCAATTTCAACATCCTTCGCAATAGGTGACTTCCACAAACATGCTTTAAAGATTTGAAAGTGAGAAGCTTCATCAGGCAAAGGTATGTATATTAACTGATCAAGGCATGCAGGTCATAATAAAGCTGAATCAATAATGTCAAGGTGATTTTTAGCTCCAGTAATGAAAACAGTTTTCTCTGGATGTTCCACCGGATATTGCACAGTCTCCTAAAGCTCTCTTTTGACATTTTCCAGACCCCCAATATCCTCCCAAGAAACATTCGACACCTCCACAACAGTCTCATGCAGGGCAAAAAGGTAACTAGAGCCCAGTGCAGCTTCAAAGTGCTCATTTGTAACAGCCATAGAATTCAGAACTTCCGCATCAATAGTTTCATCTTCCAAGTTAATGACATCCATTTTTTCCCTAATATAATGCAGTGTAGCCTCAGTGCAAAGAGCTGCAAGATCTACCCCAACATTACCATGTGTATTCCTTGAAATATGTTCAATATCAACATCTTCAGCAAGCTTCATATTCTTTGTGTGGCTATGAAGAACTTCCAGTCGACCAACTTCATCTGGAACCCCAATGTCAATTTCACGATCCAACCTACCAAACCTTCTAATGCAGGATCAATGCTATTAAGCCTATTTGTTGCTCCCATGACAATCACATGAGATCAATATTTTAGACCATCCATCAATGTCAATAGTTGAGATACACTACGCCTCTCTACTTCACCATTTGTTCTCTTCCTCTTTGGAGCTATGGAGTCAATTTCGTCAATGAAAATGATAGCAGGAGAATTCTTCTCTGCTTCTTCAAAATCCTTTCTAAGATTTCTTTCACTTTCTCCAGCAGCTCTGACATAATTTTAGGACCATTAATTAGAAAAAAGAAAGCTCCAGTCTCATTTTCCACTGCCCTAGCAATCAAGGTTTTTCCTGAGCCAGGAGGATCATAAAGCAAAATACCCTTAGGGGGCTTAACACCAATGGATTTGAAAAGTTGTGGATGCCTTAGTGGTAATTCAACTAGTTCTTTGATCTGTGCCATTTGTTTCCTTACACCACCAACATCATCATAGCCAATGTCATCCAATCTGTCTTCATCTTCTCATTTTATTGGCTCTCCCTCACAACAAAAAATAGTATCTAGAGAAACAACACAATACTCACTAGGATCTATCTCAATGAATTTAAATTCTACACTTCTCATTCCTCCTCACACTATAAAAAAGTCTCCTTTTCTTACTAGGCGATAGGCTTCCAAGAAGTAAGGCTTCAAGTACACATCGAACAAGTTTCCTGTAACACCTTCGATTGTGTCATTTATAGGAAGAATATGCACACACTTCCCATACTTAACATCTAGGCACTGATGAACAGATGCCACATCCCCTAATATTACTCTTAGATTTGACCTAACAAATTTTTTCATTCTAATCCTATGCTCTTCACAGGTATCATCAGCCAGAACAATGCAAACTGTATCCTTTCTCTTTTTACCCTCAACAAAGATGGTATCACCCCAGAAAAACTACAATATTTCCATTATTTTCGAATTAAGAGCCACAACAGAATTATCATGATTTATGGCTTCATCCACAACTAATCGATTAGGAGACTTCTTACGCTCAAGTATTGCAGAACTAAAGTTTTTCTTTGTTTGCTTCCTTTCACCCGCAATATCACTGTCAACAATGTACAGTGTCCTCTGCACAAATTCATGGATATGTTTTTCAATCAAAGCAAAATGAGCTCACCATATGTTGAGATGAGGATTAGCAACACAGAAATAGACCTCAAAAGCTATGTTCTCTCCTTCATTACCACAATCCAGCCACAAAACCAGCCATTGACATCTCCTGGCTTCATCTGGATCATTAAACACATAAACAGATGCACGGGGAGATCTTTGAGTTAATCATTCTTTTGATCATATATTCTGATCGGGGAGCCTGTTTATGGAATGTGATATACCATTGGAAATATTTTTCTGAGTTGTTCCTAATGAACATGCTTATGACATGTTTTGCCTTGAAAATCATGTGCAAAACATCTCTGAAAACCGGACATAGTAAGAGCCCATTTTGATCCCTGGTGATAGGCTATGAAGATTGGAACTAAAATTGGCCTTATTGGAGATGGTAGCTCCTTGGAGGTGTCAAAAACACCATAGAACAAGTGCCTCATCCATTAGGCAATACGGTCACAAACAGCTGCAAACTTGAACAACTTATACTAACCAAAAAAACACACATACTGCAACCTGTACATTAGGAAACTAAAACAAATGATGAAAACTAAAATTTTGCTTTGGGAAGCTTATTTATTTACAAATATACCCTACTCTGATGCAAAATTGATAGATCAAGTAATGTTGTAATGCCATACCAACCAATCAAACAGTTGTGGTAATGATGATGCTTAGGATTGCTTGAACCAGGACACAATTGGAAATGTTGACAGCCATACATGCACAAAATGAGTCTGGTTGTGTAAAAGACAATCTAATTTATCATTCAAACTGAAAAAAATAAATAAATAAATAAAAATAAAAAATAAAAAATAAAAATAAATAAATAAAAAATCCATGTACACTACAATAGGATCAAAGAAACCAGGCTCTGTTTGTTGCCCTAATTCCTCAACACATGTTTCCAGCTACAAATTGTCAATGTAAATATCCATGGGCAGCCTTACCTTATATTTCTTCTTCTGAAAAAGTTCCCCAAAGAATGGGACTTGACAATCCAAAAACTGGGACTGTACTTGGGTCTCCAATTTAGTTAGATCTTCTTCAATTTTGATGGCAAACTCTTGCAAAAAATTGAGCTTAACTTCATGGCTATATCGACAGGATTTCAGGTAAGAAGAAAGAGATGAAGCAAAATTCACATCTACCTCATCATCCGTGCACATATCTTCCCATTCTCTAAAGCCTTGAATAGAGGGCACCTCTAATTTCATTTCTTCCTCTTTCCCCATCCATGTTTCAAGAAAGATACGCCAAAAATCTACAAATGACTTAATAGATTTGATAGGAAAACCTTTAATCCATCTTCTACATTTGCCTTTAAATGAATCAAAGAATAATTTGATGAAGACATCTTCCTTTTTTACTCTCAGAATTTTCACAAATGTTTTAAAATTTTATATATGTTCAAAAGTCAAAGTCAGATCTTCCCCACTAAATTTAGGGCCATTGCTAAAAATATATGCATCCTTAAATAATTGATTAGGAAAACCAGGAAGATTAGAAAATTGATACATGAATACCTTGAACAAATATAAACAACATCTGAGTCCTTCATTTTGCCAGTGGAGCCACCATCAATACTTTGAAACTCAGGATTTCGAATAGTGGAGTTGCTAGGTCGTTGTTTCAACCTTCATATGTGTCTAACTGTTGTGCACCATTAGCAATCAAATCTGCAACTTGAATGATCTTTCCCAGAGAAGATTTTTCACCTTGTCCCCTGCAACAGCGCCAATATGTTAGCACTCAGAATGAACCTCAAGGCTGAGAAGAGGCAATTCTGAGGTAACTACAGACCAAGCCTTTGATCTAGCATCTAGCCCTGCCAAACCAGAGAGGGCTCTCCCTTTGCCAACAAAATGTGGCTACAGTCACTAAATCTTAGGCTAGCTATGAAGAATAAGGATTTGGTTGAAAATTGTAGGTTGAAAATAGCAAGAGAAAGGACTATTGGGCTATGGATTTGGGGCTAGTTTCTGCCGGAAAACTTGGGGCAAAGTAAGCGCAATGTATAGCCAAATTAAAGATATAATGAGAAAAGAAAAGAAAAAAAATACCGCTGCCCTGCAGGCATCAACCAGTGGATGGATCTATAGTGGTAACTTTAGAAGAAAGAGAAGCACAGGGTTACTCAACGGAGCATCTAACAGAGGATGGATTCTGAAAAGATAACTACTACATCAAACAACATAATCATTGTGAAAGGAGCATCGTTCATGGATGGATTCCTAACACTTCCCTTAGAGAATGATATAACCAAATTAGCAGAAAAAACAAAGTGTGGAAATGAATTTACAAGAAAAACATGCTGCACATTAAACACCGTGATGAATCCCAAATTTAAAGAGCAGTAAAAGCTTCATTAAAATAATATTCAAGGAAAACTTTACATAGTCCAATGGTAGCCTCACTCTGCTATAAAACTCCCACCATTACACTTTAAAATTCATCAAATATATACAATTAGCTCATCCCTGTACTAAGGGAGTTGAGTTCAACCATCTCTCTCAAGATAGAAACACTTACATCAAATTTGAACCGAATTTCTGAAAAATAGGTCTCAAAGATGAGCTTGTATCTCTTGAACCATAACACCTATTACAAAACTAAAAGAGGTTTTTGTAGATAAGGTAATGCTTGAGATAAACCTCTCTCAAATTTCAGAAATTCGTCTCTGTTTACGTGAAATATCTGCTACAACATAATCTCTAAAACAGGAAATCGTTAAATATTTAAATCTGTAAAACTAGGTTGTAAAGAGCTAGTCAAATATTCCAATTCACGACACCTGTGAATAAATTGAATGAGATTTCGGATATATGGCTCGTGGTTGACAAAATCTCCTTGGGTTTCTCAAAATTACTTTCCATCTATTGTAAAATGGCATCGCACTACAATGACTAAAACAGTAAAACAAATGCAAAATTTGTTTTTTTTTAATGTAGGCTTCAAATATCACTGCATATCTCCCACATTGTAACACCTGTGCATAAACTAAAGGAGGTTTTTTTATTTGGTATGTGATTGAAAAAAACCTATTTCACTTTTTAAAAATTCATTTCCATTACCTCAGAGACTGATTTTGTAGTAAACTTGTCCCTGTGTGTAGAAAATGACCTCAAAACATGCATAACCAAGAATTAATCACTCATTTTGATCATATCTTCCAATCCCTTAACTGGTTACGGGAGTGTGATATACCAGTGGAAATATTTTTCTGAGCTTCTTCTGATGAACATACTTAGGATATGATTTTCATTGAAACTCATGTGCAAAACATATTTGAAAACCAGACATAGTAAGAGCCCATTTTGATCCCTAGTGACAGGCTGCAAAGGCTAGAACTAACAAACTCCACTCCTTCCACTTGAGCATACCCTTTGCAAATAACTCTTTCATTGTTCCTCATGACTTGACCATCCTCATTCATCTTATTTCTAAAGACCCATTTAGTTCCTATCACGTTTTTGTCCATGGGTCTTGGCACAAGATCATGTGTCTCCTTCTTTTTTATTTGATATAATTATTCATTCATTACTTCAATCCAATATTCATCTTGACTTGATTGTGCAAATGTTTAAGGTTCTAACATGGAAAATAGTGAAAGGTTTGCATGGCTAGAAGTTCCTAGAATTTTTCTTATATTTTTCACCCTTTTTTCTTTGTTACTAACCCTTATGATGGTGATTTGAACATACCTTGATGGATTCTTTGGATGTGGAGACTTGACTCTTTCCCCTTCCTCTAATGGTTTGTATTCCTTATGGTCTTGATTCTCTTCAAACTCATCCTCTTTGGGTTCATAGTTGGTTGGTACATCACATTGTAGTTGTCTTTATTGTGGAAATATCTTTCATCTATTCTTACATCTATGCTTTGAATGATATTGCGGAGTCTCTTGTGGTAGCATTTATAACATTTTCTCCTAGAGGAGTATATAAGAAGGATCCCTTCATATTCTATATAATCAAACTTCCCAGGATTATACTCATTCCTTTTGATGAAACATTTTCTTCCAAAGACCCTAAAGTCCTCTATAGAAGTTGGTCTTCCATAACATAGCTCATATGGGGTTTTATCAAAATTCTCTCTAACATGAACCTTGTTAATGATGTTGAGCGTAATTTGAACATGTTCTCCCCAAAAGTGTGTGGTACCTTTGACTCATCAACCATAGTTCTAATTATCTCCTAGACTATTTTGCTCATCCTTTCTACTTCTCGATTTTATTGAGGTGTTATAGCTACTGAGAATTGTTTCTTAATCCCATGTTTCTCACATAAAACGTAAAATTCATTAGATTTTTACTCTCCACCTCCCTCTATTTAAGGAATTTAATTTTGAGTTCTATTTCATTTTCTACATAGGCTCTGAATAGTTTAAATGTTTGGAAAAATTCTTACTTATGTTCCAATAGACTAACCCAAGCCATCCTTGTCAAATCATCAATCAACAACATGAATTATTTCTCATCACATGCAGATCGTGTTCATGTGGGTCCACATAGATCTCTATGAATTAGGTCACAATTCTTTGTGTAGAATGTTCTCTCACTTTAAATTTCACTCTTGACTATTTTCCAATTTGACATGACCTTTAAATAGTATTTCAAGTTTGGATATTTTGGTTATGTTTCGAACAACACAAATTTGGCTTAATTTAACTAGTTGATGAAAACTGAGATGACCTAATTTCCTATGTCACATCCAACTCTCATCAATTTTACCCATATAACACCTTTCTTTGTCTCCTTCTAACACATATATGTTCCTTGGGTCCTTATTTCCTTCACAATAATCTTTCATTTTCGTATTTCTTATAAGAAGGAAATAACCTACTTCTCCACTTGTTTTCCTTATGCCAAAAATTATTGCATATGTAATACTCGACTTCATCCATGAGGGGAGAAAATGCATTGTTGTAGGAGCTTCTAATTCTTGGAATTTCAGGTAGATTGAATTTAATCCTTTCATTTTTATGTTTAATCAATATGCTTTGTAATATATTTCCTTATGAACAAAATTATAACAAGAGAAACAATAGCCATGGAAAATGTTTGGTTATTTGGGAGTGAAGAACCCTCTTGAGGAGGTTGATCTTTGTTTGTTGATTTGATGGAACCTTGGACTCAATTTCTTTTTTGCTCCATTTTTACTTATGTGGATTGGTTAATTATGTCTTTATTGATCCTTGCCTTCAATATTGGATTTTAAGGTTTAGTTGAATGTTCTTTTAAGAGCTTAACATAGCTCTTTGATTCCTCTATTTTTTATGCTTTCGAGCTTGATTGACCTTTGACTTGTTCAAATGTTTGTTTGTAAACAAGTCTTATTTTGATTGATGGATATCAATGGTTCTTGATGATATTGTCTAAAATTTTAAATCCCTTCACAAATTTTAGCTTCATATTCAACTGATTTTTATTCTTCTCTAAAAATTTTCTTAGACACATAATTTTGTATTCTACTTTTGTACAGTGTTTCACTTTTTCTCTTAGCTAGTTCATTAGAACTAGAATTTTCCTCCACTCATTTGATTTCTTCTACTTGGGTTCTTGAAAGAACCAATTCTTCATCAACATTATCATTTTTTTCTTTGTAGGCTCGAAGTTCCTCTTTCTATTTTTGGTTTTATTCTAATCCTTTCAATTTCCTCTGGTGAATTTATGAGTTCACCTCCCATGCAAACCATTGCTTCACATTATTTTCAATCAGTTTCCTCTTAAAGAGACATCTAGTTTTCAAGTGCCATGAGGAACTTCTCATTGAGGTTTTCATAAAATTCATAGTATTCTTCATCCTTTGATGAACTGAAGTTGTCCTCTATTAAGTAGAAACTTTTCTCTTTAAATAGCTTCTTCTTATTATTCTTGCAAGATGGTTTATTTTCCTTTTCAGCATTAATATTTTCTTTATAAGAACATTTTGACAAAAAAGCTCCTATTCTACCATAGTGAAAGTACCATCCTTTTGGTCGATTCGGTTGCCTCAATTTTTTTGTGTTCTTCTTAACCCGTGGACAAATATTTTGTAGGTACCCTATTTGAAAACATTCATGACATTAGAATGTTGTATTCTCATAGTCCATAGCTCGCCACCATTGTAAATTATTATTCTTCAAAGTTATGTGATCTAGAAGTCCTTTGCTAAGGTCTATCTCGACACATATTCTAGCAAAGGTGAAGAGAACATTTTTTGTTCTTTCCCTATCCATTTTTAAAATTTTCCCAAAGCATTTCCAATGCCTTCAAAAAAATTGTGATGCCAAAAAGGAAGGGGAAGATTTGGGAGCCTCACCCGTATAAGCATGGTTGTGACCACGATTGTTGTGGCATCAAACTCTAGAAACCATGGAGTGATGAATAACCTAACATTTCCCCCAAACCATGGTCCTTCCTACAAAGTAAAATCCAAGCCCTTTTGTGTGTCAAATTGGACTATCAAGAATAAGTATATGTCACAATTTGGTGTCCATGAAGTGAAAACCCATTGGAAATGTGCTTAAGGTTTTGGTCAAAATCCATTGAATCTGCAAATGATTGTCTTTTTTGAAGAGCAGAAAAGAGAGTAGGTGCCTCTAGATTATTTAGCACCATAGCCAAGGTTTGTTCCATTTGGTCTACTATATAGGGACCTAGAATATTTTGGCTTTGTTTTGCATGTCCAAAAGCCCTCCCTTGGACTACTTCCATGAAGGAGACAAAGATACCATTTGATGTCTTAGCCCCAGTAACACCCCCACATAGTCTAACGTTCAAAAGTATAGATGAGTTTCTTGTTATATAGTTATCTTTGAGCGAGAAGAATTCATGGAGGACATTCCATTTATATTGCAGACGTTGGAACATTCTGGGAATGCCCTATCTTTATTCAATGGCTTGTTTAAGAGAAAAAACTGAATCTAAATTTTTTTCCCATAAAACATTTGATCCCCTACCCGCCCCCACTCGCCGCCCCCATATTTTTTATGAAAATCTAAAAATGTTTTTCTTTTGCATGTTTTGTCTACAAAGAGGGGGATATGACACGGGAGACTTGACCCCAGCACTAGCAACTACCCCATAGCCATTTGAGCCAAAAACATGGTGTATTTCCATATATTTCACCTACAAATATGATAAAAACAATGGATAAAGGGATAAAAACCATGGTACCTAACTTGTGTTTTCCTCTCACCCAAGTTGAATGTGATATGCCTCCTTCAACATAGATACGGAGGCTCCTGGTAGTGATTTTGAACCTTAAAATAGTCCATCTGAAAGTCTCAGCACTAGAGGCTTCCAATGGGTTGGACCCTCCTCTATTTTCACCGCCCATTTGATCTGCCATATCTTCCCCCATGAAAATCCATTCACATCCATAGCCTTCACAAAAAGTAGGGAGAAGCAGAGTTGAAACATGTCCTGAGATGAGGAGAGCATCAGGAGTAGAATCAAGCATGGTAGCAGCGCCAAACTTGATGTTGTTGCAAAATGAAAACCTAACAAATCGCTTTGTTTCCACTTTCATATCGCTTTCATACTTTCAATTTCATATTATATTTAAATTAATTAATTTTCTTTTAAAATTTAAATTTGGTTTTCATAGTTCTAAGACAATTGGAAAAAAATAAAAAATAAGTGACTATTTTTTTTAAATATGTGAAATGCCTAGAAACGCATTTTTGTTTTCTTCCATAATTTTAATTTAATCATTATTAATTATTAGTTGGAAGGTAGATATTTAACCTCCATGGAATATGCATGAATATTCATAGTGGTATGCATACATCAAGGGTTAAGATTTATCTCCAAGTTATTTATGCTCTTTTAGTTAGTTTATCTCAAATTAATTAATTAAAGAAAATGTCATATCAACACATGTCATATTGAGCATGTGATATTGATAAGCCATACTATTGCCCCATTGTGTTATAGCAATAACTCTTTACAAGTTGAGAATTTGTCATGGTAAAGCAATGATGAATTTCCATGATTAAATATTGTTACATGTTTTAATATATAAAAAATTATTAATTAGTTAATTTAGTGTTGACAATAAATGTTTTAGATATTTATAATTAATATGATTAACATATATATATATTAACTTGCAATGATAATAAAATATAATTTTCCAAAGAAGCTAAAGTTGTTACAAAATATTAAGCAGAACTCAACCTCTAAACTAATCCAAATCTAAACTGATCATATTTAAATAAAAATTTAAAGAAAAAAAATGCTATGCAGAAACCAAGAACTCTCCCCAAATAGCAATGTACTCCAATTTAGCAAGTCCGCTGATATCAGCGCTATGTGGCAGGTCAACTATAGGGATCTTCGAAGTTATCAGTGTCTCGGTATGCACGATGACAGGTTGATAATTGGTGGACAACATTTGGTTTAGGCCACGCGGGATAAGCGCATTCGCAGAATCGGTAATAGTAAGGAGTTGTTGAACTTGCGATGTTTCTTGTAACAGGTGGCGACGATTCCGTGGAACAATGGGAAAGTAGCGACGATAACGTGGGACAATCCACTGGTTCGATTATAATAATTAATGATTTTATCAATGTACCACCTGAGATAATTTTAAGAAATAACGAACGTATCGAAGATTTCATCAGAATGGTAAATTTCGTTACGCAACAAAGATTAGCCCACGTCACCTAATGGTAGAATTGACTCTGCAACTCTGTACAGCTGAACAACTAATTGAAAAACTTTACAATTGAAAACCAAATCAGAGAGATAGAAGAAATGTCAAGATTCAAAATAGAATGTTTGTATATACATGGAAAGCTCTGCACGTGGAGCTTCATAATTCTACTTGCGCGTCGCTCTCTGTCTGGGAAAGTCATTTACGTGAATGCCATTACACAAGAAAACCCACACCAAAGTTGAAAATTGTTTTTCTAGATAATCCACCTATGCACAAGAAACCTACTTAGGTGCCCAACTATGACTTTTCTTAGCATTTATTTTACATAGCAGTGCAACCACCAAAGAAAATGTGGAGTCCAGGCCACTATATATACGCACTCGTTCTGTCGAATTGAATATCATCAGCGATCATGGCTTCCATTAACAGTAATGTGATATTAATTGCTGTTCTTGGTTTTTTCATATGCTATTTATCTTTGACTGGTGCAAGTACTTATGCAGAGCAAGAACGGGATTCGTCTGTGGTGGTTGTGGGAAAAGTGTTCTGTGATACATGTTTGGAGAACAGGCTTTCTGGAAATGGCTACTTTGTATCAGGTAGAGTTTTATGTCTTTTTTGTTTCGTTTTTTTGTAATTAAGCTGATATTTCAGAATAGGTTATTTAAAAAATTAGAGATGATTTAGATTTAATAATCTCAAAATATTTTTAGTTGTATACACAAAGCAACGGAAAAACAATCAAAAATTTCTCAACCATTTTTAGTTTTTTACTTATTAGATATTCTCAAAATTGATTGGAATATATATATCAACCATCTAATTTATATTGCTGTGCTATTCCTCTTTCTCTTTGGATGAACCACCAGGAGCTTCGATAGCCGTGGAATGCGCTCTGAACAGGAAAACAATGACCCTATCTATGATAGGAGAAACAGACGAGAATGGAGAATTCAGGGTGGAACTTCCTTCGAGTATTCTTCAGTCTGCTGATCAATTGAACAAGTGTTGGGTGACTCCACGCAACAGCCCTCTCGTCTCCTGCAATATTCCCTCGACAGCTGCACCCTCAAAGCTTACGTTACAGTCGGCTTCCAATGGAGTTGTCACGTACAGTGCAGGCCTGTTCAGCTACCGCCATGAAACTGTACCTCCATCCTGTTATTCGAAAGATTTGTTGGCCATGATCCGGGGACGAGAAATGGCCGAGAAGGCCGATGAATCTTCCAAAGCAGGCCAACAGACGCCCACAATCCCTTCGTTACCTAAGCTTCCACCAACTAGCCTTCCCAGTGTCCCCCCTTTTCCTAAGCTCGCTACTCCTCCACTCCCTAGTGTTCCTCCACTACCCAAAGCTCCCCCGCTACCCAGTATTCCACCAACTAGCCTTCCCAGTGTCCCCCCTTTTCCTAAGCTCGCTACTCCTCCACTCCCTAGTGTTCCTCCACTACCCAAAACTCCCCCGCTACCCAGTATTCCACCAACTAGCCTTCCCAGTGTCCCCCCTTTTCCTAAGCTCGCTACTCCTCCACTCCCTAGTGTTCCTCCACTACCCAAAGCTCCCCCGCTACCCAGTATTCCTCCGCTGCCCAGTGTTCCTCCTCTACCCAAAGCTCCTCCACTACCCAGCATTCCTCCGCTTCCCAACGCTCCTCCTCTCCCCACAATTCCTCCGCTGCCTTCGTTTAATTTTCCTCCATTTCCAAAACCTACCATTCCAGGCTCTCCTCCCTTTCCAAACTTCCAAGTCCCGCCGTTCCCATTTCTCACCCCACCACCTCCTGGTCACTAGAAGAGCCCTTGATTTTTCAGGTCTCAGCAGTCTATAACATATAGTTATCGTTTATATTGTTGGATGGCTTATTCATTCCTTGTTCTTCTTTACTTCATATAGCTAATAAGGGTTTGGTTTCAGGGTTCGATTGGTTGTTGCGTTTTATATATATATGTATTTGTATGTATGATTCTTCTTGTTTTTGGCAATAAGATTATCATATATATTCTTTCATTGTTATACAATATTCATTCTAATCTGCTGTGATATATTCATTGTCGTGTTAATCAGTGATTATTCCAATGAACATTACGATTTGTAGTGGGAAGATTATGAATATTTACCTATGTTTTATTTTAATATTGAAATTTTGATCATAATAGTTAAGTTTTAAAATTTTGGGTGTTTGTAATGATAAATTCATATACAATTAAAACATTTTTATTATCAAATTTTAGAAAACAATTATGAAATCAAAATATATTAAAAATCAATTTTTATGAGTCAAACATATTAAAACTGAAAATTAAAAAATTAAAACTAATTTAATAAGGGATTTTCCTTACCAAACTGTAAAAACACATTAATGGATTGCCACTGGTATTTCTTATAACCCACAGAGAAAAAGCAGTCAAGGGACCAGCCAAAACAATAAACATCTATTTAAGAAAATTGAAAATTTTAAAATATATAAATAGATTTTTTAAAGATTAAATCAATTATTCATGAACATTTTTTAAAATAAAAACTTTTCCTGGAATCGTGTTAATGTTGAGATTGTCACTCGAGCACCAAAACAGATTTTCAAAATATAACTGGAACGTCATTTTTTAAATAACCCCTTCACATAGTTCGTGGATTGCTTAAAAAAAATAACACACTGACAGGAAAAAATGGCGTAAAATAAAAATTTTGTCCTCTCTGTGATCACATCACAGTATTTCTTGAATCATAGTTAATTTTCTTGGAATTCTAAGTTTAATCCGTAGAAATTTGGTTTGGTATCTTCACAATTTTTAATAGTGATTTTATTTACACTTTCAAAAACACGCGTGATTTTATTTCCACTCTCAAAAACACGTTTACAGCTAAAATTTTGAATTTTAATAAAATTACATCAATTTCAACCATAGATAAAATTTAATAAATTCAAATATCTAAATGAGAAAAATTATCTATACTCCAAAATAGTTAAAGGTTTTCTCTGTTTAGAGCTCATTTCCAACTTGTATTGCCACCCTGCGAACTATTGAATCGTTTTTCTTTGGTTCCACTTTATACCTTGTGCAGATTTACATGTACACTTGTTTTTAACTACGGAGTCTCTGAATATTCGACTTTTTAAAAACCGTTTTGGCCTTTAATTTATTTGATCTTTAACATGGCTGGTTTGTAATGTCTTTGCATCTCATTCATTCATTACATATTTAAGTTTTTAGGAATTTTTATGAAATAAGATGAAATGAAATTTTAAAGTTTATGAGCTTAAATATAGTTTATGGGATTATTAGTTTTTTTTGTTTTTAGTTATTCAATTTTTTTATTATTCAAATTAATGATGAGTTTATACAATTTTCTAACAGCGTTTTTACTAAACAAACAATGCGAACCGATCTTAACATATTGTTGTAACTGTTTATGATGTCTCTGAAAGTATCACATTCGAAAATGAAATATTTTTTCTGATCTTACTGCCCAAGTGCAAAAAGTACACACTCGATTTTCCCAAGCTTCTTTAGGATTTTCCACCTACCTGTTTCCCACAGTAGTTGATGTGAGTTAGTTCTTAATTGAGCAATAAGAATCTTGTTCTTCATGGAATGCTAGATCCAATGTACTCTTTTTTGTTGGAAATCACAAGTGGGGTTGAATTCTTGAACATAGTACTTCATCTTTCTACCCAACTCTTTTCATCGTATAGACTTAAGAAACTTCTCCTTACCAAAACTCTTTAAATCCTTGCTATTTGTGGGACATGCATTGAGGCAAATATTCCATATTTACATCCATTTCTTGTTTTGTCTCATCCATGATTTCTTTCTTTCACTCATTCCTTCATTGAAAATAACTTTACGACATCTACCTTCTCCTATTTGCTCAATTCTTTCTAAATACCTTATAAAACTCACTATAGCAATTATTTAAATATGAATTATTACTTTTGTTACTAAATTAAATGAGCAATTTGTGTATTTGCTTAATTTTAATAAATACTTTTTTTTAAATACTTTTATATTATTAGGAGTAAAATAGTGTATATGGGTTTTTATTGGATTGGAATGATTAAATTTTCTAGGTTGTCATCCAATTTATAATATAAGCACTTGTTTGTCAATATCTTCTCATCATTTTCTCATCATTTTCATTTTTTACCGAATGAAAAATAAAAAATAAAAATAAAAAATAAAAAAATTCATTTTCATTGAGAATGAAAAAAACAAAAAACACAAAATAAAGCATCGAAATCTAAAATACAATAATAAATGTTTTTAAATGTTTTTTTCAATGTTGGAGTGATTTAGAACCCAACTAAAAAATTAAATTTTATTATAATATCTCTTTTAGGATCACAATAATGTGCTTAAACACAATGAGATATTTTTCATTGATCTTCGTGAGTTTACCCTTTAACTCTATTGGTTACATATTTGTTTATAATCCTTTAAATAAAAATATAAAAAAATTCTTTGTTAGAATTTAAGCATTCAACCATATTGTTGTTGCCGTTTTTGTTTTTGAGTTTCAATTTTTTTAGTCATAATCTTTTCTTCATTGTTTTAGAAAATTCATTTCCTTTCTAAACCTCTTATTACAAATTTTGAACCCTTACGTCATTGTGAGCTTATTAATTAATTATATCTTTTTCCTTGATCAATATTTGTGATTTCATATTTAATAAATTACTATAGGGTCTTATACACGGCATATAGTTTTTTTATCCTTACAAATTTTGAACCCTTAGGTAATTGTGAGCTTATTAATTAATTATATATTTTTCCTTAATCAATATTTGTGATTTCATATTTAATAAATTACTATAGAATCTTATACACGGCATATAATTTTTTTATCCTTACGTTTCTTTTTTATTGATTTCTTTTCATTTCCATATAGGTCCTTGATCATAAATTGTTGTCTTTTCCTAAACTATAAAGCCAAATTTTCATTTATATATTTTCTTTATCTACTTTATATTAACAATTGATTGATTTCTTTTCATTTCCATATAAGTCCTTGATCATAAATTGTTGTCTTCTCCTAAACTATAAAGCCAAATTTTCATTTATATATTTTCTTTATCTACTTTATATTAATAATTTAACGATGATTTTATCTATTTTATATTTTTTATTGAATGTTAACAAGTTAAATTTAATCAATTCACAGAAGTTTCATAATACACAAACTTAAAGTCTTATTTCAATTGTGTAGAAAGAAAAATAGTTCAAAATCCTAGCAATGTTGTGGAGAACATGTTTAATCAGCGATTTTGAATGATGAGGAAGTTGTTTCGTATAGAAAGATGTCCGCAAAAGCACACTTTTTGGAAGAGAAGATTGTGTTAACGGAGAAGTTTGGAACATGATATAGCATATGCACAACTTGAAAGAGTATCCTCTACTTGGAAAATTGATGGATGATTTTCATCCTTCCAAATGTGCAAAAACACAAAGATCACCAGAAAGAAATTGTAAAGCCTCAAAATTCCTCCAATGTCAAATGTGGAATATGAGCATATTTCCACTCAACATTTGCGTTTGATAAGTTAGGAAGAAACTAAAAGAGAAAAATTAATTCAAATTAATTTTAACCTTAATTCAACTTTTGTAAATGGAATATAAAGGGGTTATGTAACCAAAAGTTAGAAACTAATGGTTGGATGGGACAAAAGAGAAGTCCGGGATAAGAATAAAAAGAGGATGAAAGCTTAATTATAGGAATGAAAACTAGTGCTTGGGGACTTAGAAGGTAGATTTGATAGCATATTGAAGACTAGTTAATGAATTTACCTCTAGTAGTATGGATTCAGTCCAACTTCTTCTATTTTGAATGTAAAATATTTCTTAGGTTAATTCAAGAACTTTTGTTTCAGTCCATTCAATTGTGCAACTCTATAAATGATTTGAATTTAGTCATTGTATTTATTGTTCATAGACTATGATCTTGTATTTATGTTTCTTTGACTACTTTAACTAATTATTAATTTATAACAACAAAATATATATATTTTTAGAGTGTATTACATGAACTAGTTAGGATTTTATTAGTGTATCTTCTTTAAACTTTAGGTTTGGTATGGTAAATATTATCACTAATCTATTATAGTGGATAAATTTATCGAAAATTAGGTCTCACATGGTTTACAATTATTTTGTGAATTATTAGGTTTACATGGTGGACTCATTATTTTCATGCATACAAGGAATTACTTATGCAAATTTCATACTCTTCCTGCTTATTAAATTGATCCAAAAATAATAATTCTATTTCCATTAAAGCTTAATATATTTTTCCTTCACTACGTGAATGAATACCTACACTATTGATTTTGCATATGTCTCTTCTAAATCTTTCACCTATTAATCTTATAGTATCTGTGTTTTGGGAGTGAAGGCGACTTTTGGAGGTGCTTTGGTCCAAACCTATTAATTCTAGTGTATCTTTTTATTTAACTTATTTCAACTTTTCACTTTTTATTTTATCAACCAAATCAAACCTATAAATTTAAGGGTTTAAATGAATTGTTTTGAGGTAATTCATTGGGATTATCATCTCTAACACATTAAGGTTTAACCCCTCTAGTCCTAGGGCTAGGTTAGGACCTAAAGCAGGGAATATTTCTAACTTCCATAGGATGCCTTGGCATTAATTCTTAATTGTATCAACTTGAGGGATAACATTTATTTTGGCATCATTTCCAAGGATCTAAGTTAAAGATTTATTTTCTGGGTAAATAAAATATAATTAGAATTTTGTGACTTGATGGGGAATAGGATTACACAAACATGTTTTTCAGTTATTTCAAGAAAATATTTATTTTAAAACTTTTCACTTGGAAACTCTAAAGAAACTATTTTGAGTTAGCAAAGAAACATTTTACTACAAAATGGTTAAGTATATGTTGAAGCATTTGGTTCAAGAAGCTTTGATCTTGTTAATTAGTCCTCTTGTTTTCTTTCTATATATTTAAAAAAAAAAATTATCTATTCTACTTAAGCTGAAGATGATAAATATTTTCCACTTTTACCTCTTGAAAACCATCATGAGCCATTGGTAGTCCTATTCATCAAGAGATATAAGGGGACATTCTTTTAGTGATTAAGTAACTTGATGAAACACCTTTAATGATTAACCAATTTGATAAAAACCTCTACAAAGGTGTAGAACCTTTTTTCCTCTAAATTTACAAATAAGTATAAAACCATAAATCTCCCACTAGTTCTCCATGATATGCATATTAATTATCTTGAAACCCTTCGAAGATTTAAAAGAGATGATGTAGTTTCTACTAAAAGGTATATGACAACTTTTTAAGAATATAATCTTTACCATAAAAAATGTATCATATATTTCATTGAGTTTATTATTGAATAATTTTGAATTGTTGGTTTAAGTTAAGCTTGCCAAAGCTTTTGATTCAGGGTTTGTTGTATGAATATTTAGGATGTATTTCTAATGCTAGTGCGTCATTATATTGCTAGATAAATTTATTATTCAAGGTTATTAATGTTTCTGATCACAAGGGTTTACTACTGGAGATACTACGTTTGACAATGTTAAGCATATTTGATTGTAAAGTTGGCTCATGTGCCAAGATGATGTTGTTGATATACATGAACCAAGGTTTAATACTTGTTGTATTACAACTAGTGTTAAGTGCTACGGGATTGTAGAGTTAGGGTTTGGGTTGATGATTTTTGTTGAGTAAGGTTGACTGTTGACTTATCTTTGAGTGTTGATAAGGTTGAAGTAGAAGATAAGGTTTTCATTTATATGATAAATGGATAGAAAAAAAAAAAAAATTGGAATCTACCTTTTAGATAGTGAACTTTTTGGACTAGATTTTAGATAGTAAACTTTTTTTCAGCAATAGATTTCTTGAATGGGTAAATAAGATTATGGATAGCATAAGTAAGATTTTTTAATGTTTTAGTATTAAAGTTTTTTTCAAACATTTATTTTACTAAAAATATCTATTGCCCACTTTCTTCTCCATGATTGTAAATTTTTTAAATATCTTTTTAAAGTATAAAATTTTTGCTTTGAAAATATATTTCTTAAAATAAACTTTTCATTCATTTTTTAAAAATCTGTATAGATTGAATTATCATGGGGAATTGAAAAAATTACAAGATAAAATATGATTGAATTAGAGACATTGAGTTTCATAGAGAATACTCAAAAAACTATTACAGAAGAAAGAAGGAAGAATGTTTAAATATCGAAAGGGAAAACTAATACCAATAGGAAGAAGTTGAACCAGGTATGTAAATGTACATATTTTAAAGGATATTTAAATTTTAATAGTGTATTGTGCAATTTAGTTTTTATTTGATGAAATAATTTGAAAAATATTTTGCAATGTAAAGAGAGAGAGATTTCCATCATAACATTGACGATGAGATTGAAAAATGACGAAAGACAAAGTGAAGAAGAAAATGAACTAGTCATTGATGAAGTTGTTGAAGATGTTGAAAGAGATTCAAGTGAAGAGGAAGTTGAACCACCCATAGGTATGTATATATATATATGTCATGCATTATTGAAATTATACATATTTACTAGTTTCAATTTCATTCTATATTTTTGAATTTGATTATTTAATGTATATTTATACTCTTTTACATTAAATTCTCATATGTACAGGGGAAATAAATATTGATGATGAGATGTTATAAAATATTGGCACTGGCACATATGAAGATAAAAAGTTGATCATGTTAAATTATTGATAAGTTCTTCAGAGATAAAAATGTGATAGTATAAAAAAGTTGACTATTGATAAGTTCTTCATAGATAAAAATGTGATAGTTCAAGCTCAAATTTTTAGAGGTCTCTTAACATCGAAGAAATTAAAAAAAGCTACAACATTATTTGGCATTCAAAAATCAACAAAAGTTAGAAAGTGAAGGAGAATGTGATTGAAAATAAAAATAGTGCTTTAAAATCAATTGGAAGATCTTGAAAAAAAAGTGATCTAGATGCATGTAGAGAGATACAAACAGCAGTGGTTTCATCAACTACTCAAGAAAATTATTTGATAAAATCTATGGCAGAAGCATTAGGGACCTCACGGAAAAAAGTTGCACAATCATAGGAAATTCAGATTGCAAATAGATGAAAATGATGAGCGTGCTTGTTGGAAAGGCGTTTGTAGGTAATCATACAAAGATAGACTTGGAGAAAATGTTAAAAATATGATATGCGAATATTGGATGAAAAAATCATGTGTTTCACCAAAAGAAATGGATGTGATGTGACAAAGAATAGCACGAAATTAGTATGAAGAGCATCCAAAACATATCTTGAACACCACTCATATAGAGTTGTTCAAGAAACTCAAAGAAGAGAATCATGGAATTAATGTCTCAATCAATACTTATAAAGTTTATTTTGAATCCTCGTCATCATCTTGAATCCTATTGGTTTTTATAAAGTTGATTTTAGTTGTACATTTTTGTTTTGAGGCCCATTTTTTACCTCAAATTTTCTCTAATGATCCTTGGAGTTCTTGGCTCGATAAATTTATCTAGGTTTTGATACATATTTTCTTGTATTTTTATGCTAAGGATTTGCAATCATGGGGTTGACATCCTTATTGTTATCTATAGTTACAATTTATTTTTTAAATGCCAATCCTAGGAGCGAAAAGATTGTTTTCCGACCAACCCTTATTGGATTCCTGTCAATATTTATATAATGCATATTTTATTTGGGACTTTGTCTCTATATTGATAGTATTGTTGGTCAGTGCGGCCTTCACATATGTATTTTTTATTTGAAGAAGAAAGGTCATTTTGTATACAGTGTTCTCCATGACTATTCCCTGACCATAATTTTTTATTGTGGTTCCTGCTGAAACAGATTGTATGGTTAATTTTCCAGTAAATAGTTATTAGTACAATTCCATAGTGTTTATTTAGAACTGTACGATGGATCGATATAGTATTCTTTCTACATACGATTTTGTTGCATTTATGTTTTATATTTTTTTCTTGAAATTAATCATTAGAAATAAGAGTTTTAGCCAAATACCCTAATCATAAATTTTTAATGCAAGTAGTGAGTAAACCTACCCAAACCCCAGAGGTTTTCTCTATAATTTTTCTCTTAAGGCTTAGATTATCGAAATTCCTATGCATGATTGTGAAAGGGCAAGGATTATATACAATTACTCATTTGTTTTTTAAATCATACTCTTATTTGTGAAATATTGATCTTGTATTTTGATAGTTATCAATGATTTCTTTATGCACTTTTTCCATGACTTATAGACTTATTTATTTTATTAAACTTATGATCTAAAAATAATAAATGAAATGAAATGAAATCCACCCACGATATATGCCCATGGTATCCAACCATGACAACTACCCATGGTATTGTGATTAAAGAAGGCCATAAATGAGGAGCCTCACTTTGTAAAAGACAGATTAATTAAGAAAAATTGGAGATGTAACTTTTTTCTCGCTATTTTAATAAATAATTTATTGGCATGTTGTCTTTTGTTTTTCACTCTTCAGTTCTTGAGATCTTGGGCCCCTAAAATTTGGATCAATGGTATCGAAGCAGGTAAGACTCCATGATAAGAAAATCATAGTTTTATCGGCCATTCTCTTCAAGTATTGAATCACTTTCACAATCATTTCATAGACGAATAAAATAACCATAATAAATTTAAAAATTTCATAGAAAATAAAGCCCATAGGCCTTGCTATGACTATGCTCGAGTTTTAGGTGGCTCACCCCATTAAGTGAGATAAAAAATTACAAACCTATTGATCCTCCATCATGAACAAGGTAGACACTTCCCCTTTAAGTGTGGACAATATTAGTCTACTGCAATTTTTGCTATCTTCGACTTCACAGACCTTCCTGAAAATGCCACATATCTATAGCGAAAGGATGGCCATGAAAGTATGTATAATCGGTATTGGGCTTCAATCTTGTGACAAAGTATTTCTAGGGAAGCTCGGCTCGATTAATTTCTGCTTTTTTGATGGAGTTGGACCCACCAACATTTAGGGGGTGTCCCTGATATGAAGTCCTAATTAGACCTCACATCGTTTAGAGTAGGAGTCTCATCCAAAATATGGCCTGGTTTTTGAAATAGTGGGATATAGTGTTATGCATTAGATGCAATAACACATATAATTATGTATTCATGACTTTGGTGAAACAAGTGTATAGCTTTCTGAAGGGTCAAGTGCAATGCATGAAAGGTTCTAACATGACGAAGGGAAAGTGAGTGAGCCCTTGGAAGCCTATAATAGTATGCAACTTGAAAGGAACCCATGAGCATAAAAGGCATCACAAATTAGCCTGCAAAATATTTCACAAGTTAAACATGATGGAAATATACAATATAATGTATTCAACAAGACTCATACTAATGCAAATGAAATAGTTCATAAGCGTTAGCGTAAATTAAATAACATCCATCTGTGAATCGAGCACAGAATAGCTAGTATATATTACAAACATAACAAGAATATAAGTTGATATCATTCTTTTGGATTAATCACATCATTAGGATTTGGTCGACGTTTCAAACTAGCTAATGTGGTTCATCCTCAGGACAAGGTGAGAAATTAGTAAATCCTCAGATTTATTGATGTTTGCTGGCAGCAGAGACACTACATGTGACAAAAGAGTAAATTTAAAAGCTAAGTTGGAAGAGCCCCCTACATTATCTTTAACAACCAATCAAAGCTTGAAGAAACCAAAATGTTTTTTATTTTATCATAAGGGTTTGTAAAAGAAATTGCAAAATTGATATTATGTTTATTCAGAGTAAAATTTTTATCTAATTAATTCTTAGACAGTTGTTTTTTTTTTCCTCAATTGATTCTACTTAAGAAAGTTTTAGAAATTTCATTATTTTTCAGATATAACTAATTCTCCCAGTGAATCGCTAATTGTTGTGCTATACAACAACCCCCCCCCCCCCCCGCCCCCCATTTCAATTTTTAAATCTTAGTCTTATAATGCCAAATAAGAAATGGGTCCCCAATAGAATATGAATAAAAGCAATAAAACTTATGAGTGAAATAAAATAAAAGTCATATAAAAAATTGCTTTATGAGTTTTTAGGATTGTTCATCGCAAACCGCAATTCTTTAGAACCTGTGAACATCCATTTAGAAAAGTGCGATGCGATTAGAGTCATAAGAAAACCCTCATCACGAAGTTTTATCAAAGTAAGCCATTTATAAATACAATGTGATAAAACTATCACATCGCGAACATCATATATCCGAAGGGATGACCTATAATGTTTCATTGAACTCTTGCAATGCGATAAGGTTATCGCAATCGCATATCGTTGATTCATAGGGAAGCATCCGAAAAACTCCATTGAAATCTTCCGATGCGATTTAATTATTCCATATTGTGCTCTCGACAGAAGCGAGCTATAAAATACTATGAATACATGTGGTATAGGGATAAATCAATTATAAAGAAATATCATGATTTGCCAAGTTTGAAACCTGACGTCTTCATATGCCAGCTCAGCACTCATTGCAATCACAACTATGCAAACATACCTTTTGAGTGTGGTGCTTGTAACTCCCGATTTGTGATATGTGATTATTACACAAAGATTAAAATAATACAATCGCAAATCACAGAGTCATGACACCTATTCTAAAAAGGACCGTTACAAAACTTGCGATGCGACATATGGCTTCAGCATTGAAGTTTCATGTTGGAAGTTACAGTAAAACATTAAGGAGCAGTTATGGTTAAGTCCTTTAAGGATTTCATCCGTGTTTGCTATGTACAATATAAAATCTTTGGCATCTAATGCACGTAATTGCTTTCGGTTTGTAATTTGTGTATTATCTCCTCTCAAGTTTTTCAACTGTTACGCTCTTCTTCCTGATTTTGTAGAGCTGATCCAGGATCGCACAGTTGGGCAAGATGTCTAAGAAATTTCGAAAGGCAAAGGCCCCCATTATAGTGGAATAAGGACCAATAAAATTAGTGTTAATTGCAAATACTATCTGTCTAGGCCTTGGTAAAATCTCATGGGAAGGTGTATATGCTTTACTTGAAGCATAAAATCCAACGAAGATAGAGGAAGGAGCAACAGCTGATGGAACTGATAGAAAAAAAAGCATGCTCAATGATTTGGCCAGCTCTTTCCTCCATAAAATAGCAGCCCAAACCAAAGTTTTGCCATATAATGATCTAGTGAGATGAGTAATCGAAAGTATTAATATCGCAGACAAAACTTTCTTCACAGTCGATGGGAGGATGTTCAGGACATCAAACCTGAAGATGTCAAGAGAATGTATCACTTGCCGCATCCCCAGAAACACTACAACAAATCATTCCTTGAAGCTTTCGCTAAGGAGAATGGCATAGAGTCAGACCCTATCAAACATTGGAGACATTTTCCAAATAAGCATAAACATGAATCCTCTAGTATGTACTCTGTGGAATCCTTAGCATCTCCGTATTGTTATGCTACTGCTATGGTATGTAAGCTCTTTAGAAGCCCCGATTGTGCTAGATTTTCTATAGAAATGGTTCCATTAATAGATGCAGCAATCAATTCCTTTATTATGGATTGGGAAAACCATTCTATCAGATAAAATGACCAGTCAAATACTAGATTATAGAAGGAACAGATTTGTCTCCACCAGAATTGTGCCCCTATTCTATATGAGCTCCTACATAATGGACACAATCCATTTCAATTCCGACTTTCCCATCCTAGGATGGAAATGGATTGTTCAAGATCCAACCCCCATTCATTTTTATCATAAATATTTATGGAAGTCTGACTACAAGAATCATTTATACAATATTTGCCATGGTTTTGTTTTACCTGTCCATCAAGCCATCTTCAATAAACATACTCCTTGACTGTCTAACGAAGCCAGCATTGACTTAACTTCAATAGGGAGTTGGTCTGGGGAGGAGAAGTTCACTTATATTAGGATTTTTGGCAGTATTACTGACCCTCATGTCCTTCCACTCTACATCCCTGATAAGTTATTAGCTATGGAAATAGCTTACCAGATAGTGGAAAAAGGGATGTCTAGAAACCTTAAAGATTCTAAGAAACAAATATGGCCTCCATTTCCCCTCCGCTGTGGCACTTACACATTGCATGATTTCAAACATGCTGAGAAAGAAGCAGAGAAAACAAAGTATTTGGGTCTAGCGGTAATTCCCGAAAGACAATATGATCCAAACAAGGTCACTTTCAATTTCACTAGTCAGGTGAAAATTAGTAAATTTATACATGAGAAGGATGAGTTTGATGACTTATTCGCTTCAGCGAAATTATTCTCACAAGTAAGTCATCTGGAAAGATTCAAATTGGGAGCCGAGAAGATGGAAAAATTCATGGAATTTAGGACACAAAGGTAACTGACAGTGCCTCTAGACTTACCAAATACTACCCCTATTGTTTAGCACACAGAGCATAGCAGGGAGAAAACTATTGAAGAGATTTCTGGGGAAGGGGAAACAAGTGGAAAGACCAATGTACCCCTTAGCATAGATGTTTATATTTACCCCATCTTGATAAAATAATGGAGCAATTTGATTAGCAGATCAAAAACCAAAGCGACCCCCGAAACATTACCACATCAGCATCGCCCGCAACTCAACGGCCCACTGTTCCTGATAGTGCGATTGAAGTAACACCCAATAAAGAAATAGCTCATAAAGAGATTGAAATAATTCCTGAAAACCCTTCAGGAGAAATTATAATGAATATTGAGGAAATATCACCATTGGATGTATTTTACAGTCCAAAACACAGGGATGTAGTCAAAAGACAAAGAAAAAAGAAGAAAATAAACCAAAAATCCTCCATAATTCCTCAATCTGGATTTATGAATGTTTTATGGAAGGATTCAGAAGTCAATCCTTCTAAGGATTTGACTAAGTTATCTCAATTTGCAGGGGCATACACAGCCGCCACAATTGATAAAGCAATTGAGGTTAACCAATTGTTCAAGGAAAAGGATCAAAGGATTAATCAGCTTGAGGAACAGGTAGAAGTACAATAACAAAAAATAATCGGCTTGAAGAATAGTTAGTAGAAGAGAAACAAAATAATGAGCATCTTGAGGAACAATTAAACTTCGAGAAACAAAAGATCGATCAGCATGCCATCCAAAAACAACAATAGTTGTCTCAAAATCTCGAACAGCTTCAATTGACACATCAACAAGAAATCAAGACTAAAGAAGAGAAAATCACATAGCTACAACTCTGTATAGAACAGTTCGGAGATTATCCCAAGGTTGAGGAATTTAAGAAGGAAGCTTTAGAAGCAAATAAAGCCTTATCTCAACAGCTCAATATACTTTTCCATTAAATATCTCTTATCGACCCATTATGCATCATAACTACATCACTATTCGATCAAGTAGTTACTACCATATTAGAATTTGAGGATGCATATGAGAAGGTCACAAATTACCTCTTCCGACAAAGCACAGTAGAAATAATAGTTGCTAACCTACCAAAAATTCAAGAGTCGCATAAAGAAATATTGTTTTCGGAGTTGGAAACATAGCTGATAAAGGCAGAAGGGCTACCTCCGGGGCTAGGTCTACAATGAATAATGTGATTGAAATGATAAATGATGGTTTATATGGAGCCAATTTTATTTCCGATTGTTCCCCAAGTAGGCTTCCAAAAGCAAAAGTGTTAGAAAATCAATGGAAGCAGGATTTGGCCACCAAAGATGAACAACTGAACAGAAGACAAAGCCTTAACTGGGATGCGTACTATTCCTTTTTGGTCAAGCCGCAGAGCCAACAAATGACCATCAAATACCTTATCGATGATGTTGATTGCATGATCCCCAAACTTTCAGATGGCACGTATATGGGACAACTACACTCCAGGATGAGTCACCCTCCGAAAACTCAAAACATGCTTTCAATTTGTCAATTGCAAATACAGGAGAAGAAATAGCTACGAATAATCTTTTAAAATGCAATTGCATTACTATTTTTGCAATTCAAATCTCAGATTTTAATGAGTGCCAGTTCCAACAACTAGTGGTGATTTTAGTAGATAATTTGTTTTAATTCCATTATATAAACTCTTTCACGTTATTAGAGAAAAAGTCCTCAATTTGTACAAAAATTAGACTTGAGAAGTTGTACTTTTGCACTTCTTAACTTATTTTTTTATAAGCAGTGGATCAAGGTTTCAAATTTTTGTGAAAGAACTTTTTCAAGACGCATTTTTGTATCTCCTGGAAGTTTCTGGAATAAAAAGGTGGAATCAAAATGTTACTTACATATAAAGACTCAAATGCATGTGGTATTTCTATCACTATTCTTTTTATATTGTTCTTTATGTAATTAGAATTTCATTTAATTTGCTATTGTTGAGGTATTAACATGCTTCAAGCAATTCTATATTGAGTCACTTCTGAACGATTTAGAATTGTTATATCAGAGATATATGTCATGCGATATGTTTTCATAATTACTTTGTTTAATTTCTTAAACAAAGTAATCATTATTTAAATGCATCTTCTTATGGATAAGTAAACCATCTATATGATTATTTGTCTGCTAGGAATTATCAAAAATCGCATTGTTATAAGATTACCCATGTTATATAGATATATGTGTATATTTTCAGAGTTATAGATTAAATCACCTATCATCTTTGTTATACATTTAAAACACTCATTCATCAAACCATACATTATTGGGAAACTGATCCCATAACATCCAGTCGGAGCCACCACTTCAAACAAAAAAAGAGTTGTACTAAGGTCTAGACTGGGTGGTTATCATCAATGTTGGTGCTATGATTTTAGAGGCATCAATAAGATAATAATGTCTACACATGGGAAAATTGTGTACATGCATGCAATCTCATGTAATCTTAACCTTTAGACATTGACTTGCACCTGTAGGTCTTCAAGATCTTCTTTCAATATTTTTTCTGAGAACACCTCATTCACCTTCTGCCATGTAATTTCTAACTCTTTCTCGATGAAAAGCTAAGTGTCTGAGAAAACTAGAAAATTCACTAGAGTAATCTCAACTTCCTCCCTGGTGATACTATCTATAATTTCCTTTGAGAGAAATCTCTTGGGATCCATAATGATAGTAACTGATTAGGAGAAGTGCTCAAAAACTATAGTACATGTAGGAGAAAAATGCACTGATAGAAAATATAAATTAACTCAAGCAAACTAACTCATAAATCAAGATCAAGGCAGCAACCACAAGACTGAGAGGGAAAACTACACAATTTTTCGACTTATGAAAGAGAATCACCTCATGAAATGCATATTATGTTGTCTCAACAGTTAGGGGAGAGGCTTGAGGCTTGAGACTATACAATGCGCAGTCTCAGCCTAGGTAGACTAAGGGAGAGACTACACATTGCGGAGACTCAGTGGCCAGGGATGAGTCTTGAGCCCTAGAACTGTGAAATGGGTAGTTGGGAAAGCTAGGAAATATGCATTATGCAATATCATAGGCCAAGCATGAAGCTTGGCCTTGGAGTTGCACAATGCCTAGTTGATCATGGAAACTGTTGGCCAAGTAAAGGAGTAGATTTTCCCAGGAAGAGGATGGAAGAGTGGCAGATCTTAGTGATGGTGCAAGTAAGAAAGAAAATATGATGAAGGGAAGGATAGATCGTTGAAAATCAAGTGAAAAATATCAACATTCAAAAGGAAAAACAACATGCATAGGGAGTCATCGAAACGATGACCATTAATGGGTAAAATTAAGAAGTTGATGCGAAACTTCTAAAAAGAGAATGACAAATTGAACCAACACTTATACAATCTAATATAAGATAAAATGCTGGAAATTATTAAGATAAATAAGTGAAACAACACTCAAAGAAGTGAAATGACAAAAGGTGATAGAAAAAGCAACAAAAGCAAAACTCACCCAGAAAAGTGTTGCAAACTCAACTGAAAGTTCCTTGATCTCCTTAGGAAGGCTAGAGCTTCAAGGTCGAGTGTGCCAATGAGATCTAGGGGTTTCCATTATATAAATCTAGGTTGGTTAGGGTTTCTGATGCACATGCCTAAAATGAAGGAAAAAAATGCCACCTGTTTGAAAGTCATAATTATCAGCTTAGTGGGTTGAATCAGACATCAATTGGTCAACTCCTATTTTTTAGGGATGCCAACTATTATTTTCTGAGAAACTAATTTTTCACATTGGTAAAGGAGATTGCACAGTTCCCAAGCTCAAGGGCTTGGGCAACTCCTTACCTCAATGAATTGCATAGTTTTTGGGGAGAAGGATGGCTCTGCACAATTTCTGAGCTCAAGGTCGGGCTTCCCTCTAGGATTGCATAGTTTTTTAGCTCAAGGTTTGTATGCCTCTCTATATTGTGAATTGCATATCCCCAAGGCTAGCCTACCTCCCCAGATTTAAAAATGTATATCCTCAAGGTTGGCTTGCCTTCCAAGATTGCACAATTTCTTAAGGAAGACCAAAATAGTTGTAAAGTCAAGGCAAGAGATAGCTTGTGTCTGAAAAGTATCAAATCAGGATTAAAAAAAAACACCAAATGCATTGCATGAAATATAATTCTTTAATATAACATGAATAATTGACAACATTGAATGGCGCGCTCATGTAGATTAAAGGAAGGCTCTAAAATATAAGCATGGGAAAAGTTTTGGAGGGTGGTTGTAGCAGCTACAACACTTGGCGACATAGTAGTATAACTCCATCTTTTTGTATGGGTCTTAACTCATGTAAACCAGGTCTAACTCTTCAAGAAGTATTATTCATTTCATTAATCACCATAGCTTCTTTACTTTGCTTGATTTAAAGTTATAGTCTCTACCATTCTCTTCATGGATGACACTCTAACAAGTCAAACTCAGTTGTTTCAATTGGGGATGGGGAGTATATAGATACACGAGTGAAAAAAGATTGCCAAAGTATTTGTTTTCATCTCTAGTGTTGCTCCGCTGCTAACAGGCCTAGAAAATATTCCAACAGAGTCACTTCAAGGACACAAACATTCCTTTGTTGCCAACGAGCATGGACAGTACCCCGGTGGAGTTTCTTACTTCACCTCCCTATGCAGGAAACCATTCTCTTCTCTCACCCTTTATTTATTTTATATTTTATTCATAAAATTGCGCATCGACACTTATTGATTTCATGGGGTGGAAGAGGGATCCCTAATATTGAGAACAAAGGAGGTTGTCCCTTTAGAGAAGGATATTTATACACCTATGGAATACAATTTACTTGTTAAAAATTCCTCCCCTACTTATTCTACTCGACTTATTTGACAAGGAAAAACTGACGAATCATTACAACCGATTAAAGTAGGTGGTACTAGTTATTGATTCAAGCACCATGATTCCATTGTAGTTCTATTTGAGAATGAATGTATTTTTCGGCAAGGTATCATCAACCAAAAGGTGCAAGATCCATGAAAAGAGAGGTAATAAATAGATAACCAAGCATTTGCAGTAGCGAAATTCCCTCTTGAACTTCACCATGCTTTCTTTGAAACCAAACACAGTTTCATGTGGAAGTTATTTGCAATGGAAAAGAAAGAAATGGGCAGGGTGAAAAGAAAACGAAACGAAACATAACAAAGAAAAAAATAAAACTACCCCAACTCCTAAAATAACCAAGAAAAAGGCAAGCTCATGTAAAATGAAACTTCCAGACTAACCACCGAAGCATAAACTAACCTATATAGGTGAAGGAATCCACAGTAAGAAAGATATCCAGGAATAGTGGTAGACAATAAAGATAAATCATGACATGCTGCAACATTCAAAGATTGAAAAGGTAAGCAGAAAAATAGATGAGGAAAGCACATGCGAAACATTCTGTGGGTACATTATGGTGTTCATACACATTGCAAAAATATGACATGAAAAATCCTTCTTCCGAACATCCAAACTTGGAAAACACAAATAAAGTGACAAACTTTCATTTGGCTAATGTGCTTGTCAGGTATGACTCCTCCAATGATTGAGTGATAGGATCGTGAAAAATAGATGGAGGATGTGAAAACTTTAAAATGGATTTATTTTCAATCTGCGGAATCAAATGATGAGGATTCTTGTGAGATGAAGTACTATCCTAATTGGGACTAGCATCAAGACTGTGATAACTGGACATAACCATCAGTGTGGGTTGAAGTGCCTCGACAACTTGCAGTAGTTCCAAGACATCGAAAGGTAGATCATCAAAAATTGGTGGTTTAGAAAAATAAAAAGTAGAAAATTTGGATTCATTACTGGATAAGTTATTAAATAGGTCACGATAGCCATGATCAGAAAGACCATCGTCAAAAAGAAAAGGATCCTCGTGATCTGATGAATCATAGAGAGGTGGAGATTGAAAATAAGAAATTTCACTCCCTGTATCTTCATAATGATCAGATGATGGACGGGAAAGATCATGAAGAGAAGGTTTTCCCTCTCCAAATTTAGATGTAAAACTGGCATTCCACGAGTCCTAAGCATGATCATAATTAACATCGCCATAAAATGGTTCTTCGCAATATACAACAAGTATGATGGAATCATGGAAGATGTCAAGATAATGGGGAGAGGAGAAGAAGGAGAAACATCAACTTTCATCATAGTTTCTTGTTTTGAAATAGAATCCCACATATAATCATCATAAATGATATCACAAGATGGCTGGTTAACACTGACTCCATCCTGAATTTGATCCCAATAAGCATCGAAGAAATGATTGAAACATGTAGATATAAAAACTCATAATCAGGAGGACCAAAGGAACCAACATATGGAGGAGAAAGAGAATCATTGGTATCATCAAATTCATAGTCAAAACTTACGCTTAGATTTTGAGCATGTGGGGTGGGAGAAAATGGTGGCAAATAAACAGATGGACTCTCAAGTTCTCCAACATCGACCTATGTAAATGGATCTTTTTGATGAGGGGGAGACGAAGATTCAATTAGAACAACAAATTCCTTCATCGTAGATCTAATAACTCCATAACCAGTATATGTTGGGATACTTTCGAAAGATTTATATTCTTTTGGATTCATTAAAATATAAAAAAGAAATTCAAACTTCTCTTTCACGAAATTCTAGTCAATATCATCTTCAGAAAATTCATAACATAAGTGAATGAATAAATCATGAAAATCGTTAATAGATTCATCAGGTTCTTTTCTTAGATGCATGATTTTTATATAAACAAATTTATAAGCATACCTGTCAAAGGCGTGGTATAGCTCCTTGACAAGATGTTCAAAAGAGTGAATAGAAGCAGTTGGAAATGTGTAATAGCATTCCTTAACGTGTGCTTCGAATGTTAGAACAAACAATCTACAAGCAGTATCATCATAGTGCATATCATGTTGAGTGAAAAATTCAAGAAAACAAGTGGTGTGCTCAAGAATGGTTGTTCCACCCTCGCCATTGAACTTCAAATTTGATAAGTGATTAATTATCCCCTTGGTCACATTCATATTTGTAGTTCTGGAAAAACATGTTGGGGTTAAGATATGGGAAGAAGCCATTAAAAGATAGGAAATTTCACAACACACTTCGCGAGCTTAGCTTGTCATATGACGTTCCTTCTAGCGCCAGAAATGTTGACAGTGTTGTACCATTCAGGGGGTATCCCTGATATGAAGTCCCAATTATACCTCACACCATTTGGAGTAGGAACCCCATCCGAAATACGACTTGGTTGTTGAAATAGTTGGATTTATTGTTATGCCTTGGCTACAATAATGCATAGAATGATGTATTCATGACTTTGGTGAAACAAGTGTATATATTTGTGAAGGTTCAAGTTCAATGCATGAAAGGTTCTAACACAATGAAGGGAGAGTGAGTGAGCCCCTTGGAATCTTGTAACAGTACGCAACTTGAAAGGAACCCGCGAGCATAAAAGGCATCACAAGTTAGCCTGTAAAATAGTTCACAAGTTAACCATGATGGAAATATACAACAACATGCATTCAAAAAGATTCATACTAATGCAAACGAAATAGTTCATAAGCATTAGCATAAATGAAATAACATATATGGAAAACATAACAAGAATAGTCTTGCCATATTCGCAACATATGCTTAAAAACATGTCACCTTTGAGCTTTTATTAAAATGAAAGTACCAAGTATACTTGTACAATTGATGAACCACTCGTCCCAATAATGGAACTTGAAGCCAAATCCTTATCCTCCAAAGAAATGTACTCCCTCTATGCTATGGAGAATCCAAGGCTCAAAATCCTATGCTACTATTCCTAAGCCAAAATCTCAAGCAAAGGCCCTATACATGACTAATGAGGGTATATTTATAACAAAAGGGGTAATTATTCATCTCCCTTTGTGACTCTTTGACTTCCCTCGTGATTGCTTGACTTCCTTCAAATGTGACCTTTGGACTTCATTTCAAAATAGTTCTTCACATTCCATAATTGATATTTAGAATTTCACTTACAATTAATTACAAAAATATTACCATATTGCTCAATACCCATGTAAGACAAAATTCGGTAGAGTCAACTAGATAACATAATGATACAAAACAAGTTAAGCTTTAGTTTTGGGAAACCCCATCTCAACACTTCAACTTGTAGCTCCTCGGTCACATAGCAATGCCAAGTCTTGTATTGTGTGATGACTTCCCCAAACTGTGTGATGGGATCAAGATGGAAGCAGACTCTATCCTCTATTACATCCAGGTAGACAGATTTGGAACTGGTTTGAATTTCATTCTTCAGCTGGAGCAACATGGTGTTGATATGGACAAGGCCACCAATTTAATTCTTCATATTATTTATGTTCACCTCCAAATCTTCCTTGGTGTCAATCTTTCTGAGCTAATCCAAGTATTATTCAACCTCCTTCCTGACTTGATTCTTGCACTTGGCTTTAGTGGAAGAGCCAAATGAAGGGATGGCTTTTAGAAATTAATGTGTGTATTTGAAACTGCTCATGAAATTTACTAAATCATAAGACTCAAATCTACTCTACTCATTTGCAGAAATTAATTCACCATTTAGAACACAAATAATAGACATGCAAAAGGAAACATCACACATGCACATAGATTTATCTAGGGGAAAGAAATTGCTCAAAACCCTTTCCTATCTGTATTGCATTGATCAAATAATAGAGATGAATACATATGGTTTCTCAAGCCTAAGCACAACATACATGTATATAATCTATCCCTCTTCCTGATTGACTAAACCTGGCCAATGCTTAGCCAATTTCAAGCCTTCCCAAGCTCTTAATTCCTTTCATTTTTCCTTCAGGAATTAGGCCTCTATTTAATAGGAATTTTCCTACATTGGATTACGCAGTTCCTTTAGGCTCATCCTTTGACTACATGCACCACCTGTACAACTTGGAATAGTTTACAACTAATAGTACACTACCCTTGAACTCCAATCACAATTGGGTAACTCGAATACTCTGCATGCATGAGCTAATTTAGGCTAATTGATTAGTTAACTGGTTGATTTCTAAAGTCACACCCCACTACTTGACCTTCCACTAGTTCCTCCAATAGTTAGAACTAGTTTAACTCACCATAACTCAATTTAACTGAATTAAATTGTTAGAATTGAAACTAACTAAACCTAGGCTCCTAAAAGTTAGTAATCACTGCACACAACTAAATTTCATGCCCCTAACTTGAATTAACTAAGCTAACTGATTAATAACAGCGATTTCACCTTAGTTAACTCATCCAAGTTGTCTGTTGATATGGAATTTCAAATTTCCCCAATTTAATTAAGGCAAAAATCAAATTAAGACTTTTCTTGCTGCATTTTTAACACTCCCTCTTAGCAAGAAAGGGATTCACATCTACCCTTATCCAACACCTTTGGCTTGTACTACATGCAACACTTCTCTTTGTTGCTAACGCTATTGCAACATCTGCAACTAAGAAGCAACCAAAAACAAAAATAATCTTTGAATCAATCTGCAACTATATACTGGGAAAATTGTTTTGATGTTGACTTTTCTACTAAGCCTCTTGCTCTTGTGTCATCACTCCTCTGCAATCCTCATTATCTAACTGACATTGATCCTCCTACTATTGAATATTGTGGGCCCCCGTAGCAAGGTAATGATCCATGAGGATAATGCCTCAAGGGACCCTACCAAAATTTCTACAACTCTCAGACTAAGGATCCACATCATGCCACCTCACTTCTGGAGGTATAGCTGCATGCAAGGTGAAATATGATCTACTCATACTTTTGTTGCTACTTCTCTACTGCTGCTTCCATACTTCCACTACAATTACTGCAATAATGAGTCTGACCTCCCTATATCCTAAAGTATTATCTTCCTATGGTAAATCACTTTGTCCCTTGATATACCAATATTAATGATCACAATTCCTTTTTGTGTCACTAAACAATGGCTCACTAATCTTCCCACTAGCATCCTTCTTGCTCCATTAAGAATTATTCACATAGGGTCTTCTGGATATGCCCTGGACTAGGACTCCATCAACTTTGCCTCCTAACAGTTCATTAGTTCTTCAAATATCATTGTACATGAGTACTTTAATGACTGGTTCTAATGTGAATTTTGCTCTGATACCATATCAAAATTTCTACAAATCTATCTTTGGTCCCATGTAGAAATTAATGTGTAGATTCAAAACTGCTCATGAAATTTACTAAATCACAAGAATCAAATCTACTCTACTCATTTGCATAAATTAATTCACCGTTTAGAATGCAAATCATAGACATGCAAAATAAAACATCACAAATGCACATAGTTTTATCTAGGGGAAAGAAACTGCTCAAAACCGCTTCCTATCTATATTGCATTAATCAAATAATAGAGATGAATACATATGCTTTCGCAAGCTTGAGCACAACCTATAGCTATATAATATATCTCTCTACTTGACTGGCTAAACTTGGCCAACACTTAGCCAATTTAAAGCATTCTCAAGCTCCTAATTCCTTGCACTGTTCCTTGAGGAATTAGTTCCCTATTTAATAGGAATTTTCCTCCATTCGATTGCACAGTTCCTTTACACTCATCCTCTAACTGCATGCATCTCCTGTACAACTTGGAATAGTTTACAACTGATATTACACTTCCCTTGAACTCCAATATCAACTGCGTAACTTGAATTCTCTGCATGCATGAGCTAATTTCGGTTGATTGATCAGTTGACTGGTTGACCACTGAAGTCACACCCCATTACTTGACCTTCCACTAGTTCCTCCAATAGTTAGAACTAGTTTAACTGACCATTACTCAATTTAACTTAATTAAATTATTACAACTAAAATTAACTCAACCTAGGATCCTAAAATTTAGGAATCAATGCACACAACTAAAGTTCATGCCCCTAACTTGAATTAACTAAGGTAACTAAGTGATAAAAACCATGTCACCTTAGTTAACTCATCCAAGCTATCTACTAAAATGGAATTTCAAATTACCTGAATTTAATTAAGGCAAAAATCAAAATGAGACTTTTCATGTTGCATTTTAAACATCTTATGTGTTTTCACCAAGAAATCCACGTTGTTGTATAATCATGCATATGAGGTCTGAATATTAGCGATGAATGAGGTAAGTTGTTTGTTACTCTGGATGATCGTCCACACTTCTACTTTTCTCTATCTCTGCATGTTTCCTTATTTTCCTTTCCAATTCGGACAGTGCCCCTTTATGTTGTATTCATCACTCATGCACAACAGTGATGGCTATATGTACAATATTGAGGGCTTTAATTATCCTTGCACTTATGTTGCATGTCGTGCAAGTGGCCAACTGCTTTATGCATGGTGACAAGCTTCTCATAAAAGCTCTGTATGGTTTCTCCCAATGTCAATAATTCACCAAGTATGGTTACCTTCAGTTCTTCCAGATATTCCTGTGCGAGAGCTTCTTTTTGGACCTCTGCCTAGCGCTGCTCAATTTGTTTCCTTGCATCCTGCAAGTTCTTTTCCATTTTCCTATTCTCAGCCATGAGATACTTCGTATTTGACTTCGTAGCACCTATGAAGGTCAATTTGGATGCAACAATGGCCTCTAGATTTATCCTGGTATTCGTTAAAATCACCCTTTATCTAATGAATATAGGAGATGTAAGATCATCCGCAAAATGTTTCTTTCTTGCTTGTGCAATCTTCTTCTGAAGCTCATCGTAAGTTATATTGTACATATTCATGACTGAATTGTCATGAAGAGGAATAATCTCCTCTTCTTCACTTGGAGTTTTCTCTACTATTGGAGGAGAGGGAGACTGAATGGTGACCTGTTGAGTACTCGAAATAATATCAACATCTTGGTTTAGTGGCTCTAGTTCCACCTCCATGTCTTGAATCATAATCAGTTCTTCGATTTCTTCAGCAAGTACCTTCTCCTGCATCTATTTTCTCTCTTCTTCTAGTAGTCGTTTCTGCTCTTATTCCTCGGCTCGTTTCCATGTCTCTTATTCTTCTTCTTATTGTTTCTACCTTTCTTCTTCCAATATCCTATACTCTTATTCTTCCCTTCGCTTCATCTCTTCTTCCTTACTTCTCTACTTCTTCCTCTTTTCTGCTACTATGGCCGCTTTCTGAATGATTGGATTCATCTTGCGGATCTGATCTTCCATTGGACTATGTGCAACTTTCCTCTTGCCCTTTTCACACACTAGGTTATTCCTTTCTATTGGTTCCACCTTTGGAGTGAATTCTTTCCAAGGAGTAACCTATGATGTTCCTAAGAAGCTGACTAGTTCACGGGACTTAGAGGCATTGTAATAATTCTTCATCTCTTCCTCCTCGGGCCTGTAAAATGTCTCTCTTGGGCACTAGAAATTAATCCTCACACAATGTTCTTTGTAAACATTCCTAGGATCGTGCGGATTGAATTCCAAATGACCGAATGTGAATTTCTCTATCTCCTTTCCTTCGATGTTTGCAGCCTTCAAATTCTTGATCTCTTACAACCCAATGTGCAAAGGAAGAACAGGCCAAGGTGCCTTCTTCTTCTAGTACAACACTCTTGGCAACCTTGTGGAGAGATGATAAGAAACTTCTCGCATGACTAGCTTGTCAATGGCATACCTTGGCAGAATATGTGGAGGCCTCTGAACACCAAAAACTCTGAGGAAGGTTCCATCCGGTGAGGAAAACCAATATGCTAACTCTAACATTGCTTCCATTTTCCCATGGGACATGCAAGGTGGCTCTACCTAAAAGATTAACCTATACAATGGAATGAGGAAGTGATTAGTCAAATTTTCAATTACTCCTTTGTAACTGCACTTCGAAATAAACTTGTAGTAAATGTGAACAGTAGGTTCTTTGGGTGACCAGGTCCAACTCATGCCAAGAAAAGAGTTATGAGCACATATGGCGTCCAGCAAGTAGGAAGACATGTAGAATTTTACTTGCTTACCCTTCAGAGGGTTCTTAGCAGTATTTACATGGGTCCTCAATTGTTGAGCGAAAAAAGCCAACTAGTTGAAAGGTTTTCCTTCATTGACAACTTGATTAAGCAAGAATTCCTAGCCTTCTGGAAAGGTCTCGGTACTATTATGGCCATAAATTCAACAACATAAGATTATCAAGTACCGATAATCCTTCCTGAGAGATTTGTTCTTATAAGTGTTGTTGGGTGTTTGGCGGATTTTGGAAGGATATTTCACCCAAATTTTGATGATATCCTTTCTTCTCAAGTACTTGGTGACCGCATAGAAGTGGGAATCCATGTAAGATTCTGGCAGCAACAAATGATACATACTCTGAAAATAATGTGCCATAAACTATGAAAGCCTTTGTCCACTAGCACTGTTGAGATTCATGGTCTTGATAAATGTATGGGACAGCATCCAGCTGACAATGTCTACACTTGGAAAAGTTGGGTACCTGCATGCAATCTTGTGTAATCATAACCTTTCGAAATCGACATACACCTGTGGGTCTTCAAGATCTGCTTTGAAGTTTTTTTCTAAGAACACCTCGATCACCTTCTACCATGTAATGTCTAACTCTTTCTCTATGAACAACTAAGTGTCTGAGAAAACTAGAAAATTCACTGGAGTACTTTCAACTGCCTCTTTCATGTTTATCTCTATAGTGTCCTTTATGACAGATCTTGTAGGAGCCATAGTGGCAGTAACTGAATAGGAGAAGTGCTCAAAAATTGCAATACATGTAGGAGAAAAGCGCACTCATGGAAAACATAAATTACCTCAAGAAAATTGACTCATAAAGAAAGACCAAGGAAAAAACCACAAGTCTGAGAGGGAAAAATGTGTAATTTCCATACTGAGGGAAGAGACTAGCATCATGAACCTTGCATTGCATAGTCTCGGCAGTCATGGGAGAGGCTTGATGCTTGAGATTGTACAATGTGCAGTCTTAGCCTTGGAAGACTAAGGGAGACACTACACATTGCGTAGTCTCAATGGCCAGGGATGAGATTTGAGCCTTGGAACTGTGTAATGTGTAGTTGGGCGAGACAGGGACTCTGCATTGTGTAGTCTTAGAGGCCAAACATGAAGCTTGAGCCTTGGAGTTCCACAATGCCTAGTTGTGTTGAAAAGTGTGCAACAAGAAATGCTTGTTGAGAATGCAACAAGATGATGGAGCTTAGTGGAAAGGAGTCGCATTCACTAAGTGGGCCCGCAGGCTATTTTTGGCGCAAGTCTATTTTTAGACATATGGATCATGTCTATGGATTGCAGGTTGCTGTTTATGGATGATTGATCAAGTTGGAAAAAATAGATGGACTTCTATTTTTAGACCACAGCGAAGTGACACCACAGCGGAGTGACTGCTCAGTCTAAATATAGAACAGTCAAATATTATTAGCTCATAATAATATTTAGACTATAAACTTTGTCTTATTCTCTTGGAGCACTTCAGGATGAGCTACGGATGTGGTACATGTAGATCCCAGAAGGAAACACGTGGTTACCTATGGGATGACTAATATTTGCATGCAGGACTTCAGTTAGAACTCAAGTGAGTTGAGTTTAGTGGACTGGAGGTGCAGTTGATGGAGTTGTGTTCAGTTTAGCTTTGTTAAACTGGTTGTATTTAGTCTAACTGGAAAATACACTAGAGATGAGTTGGGTGAATTAGTTATTAATTAATTCACAAGTTATTAACTCATAATACAACTAATGAATACATCAGTTAACTCAATTGCATGTCAGTGCATGTTCAGTTCAGCAGGGACAAGTGTTAGAGAATCAAATTGCTATCAGTTGTGACTAAAGTTGTGCACCAGATCTTGCACAAATCAGGGGATTGAGTATGCCAATGAGTTTTCCCACATTGTAGCTTGGAAATACGTGATTTAGCCAAGGAAAGACGTGGCTGCCTTGGTATTATCATCAGTTCTTGTGCAGGTATTGAGCAGCGGAGGCAGGCAAGCAGCGGAAGAGATTTGAGCCAGTG
>APFE030669128.1:0-83174 GCA_000404065.3 Pinus taeda | reverse complement strand
GGAGCACTTCAGTTCGAGCTACGGATGTGGCACATGAAATTGCATGAAGGAAATATGTGGTTCTTATGGGTTAGTTGAATATTTGCATGCATGACTTCAGTTAGAACTCAAGTGAGCTGAGTTTAGTGGACTGGAGGTGCAGTTGATGGAGTTGTGTTCAGTTTAGCTTTGTTAAACTGGTTGTATTTAGTCTAACTGGCGAATAGACTAGAGATGAGTTGGGTGAATTAGTTATTAATTAATTCACAAGTTATTAACTCATAATACAACTAATGAATACATCAGTTAACTCAGTTGCATGTCAGTGCATGTTCAGTTCAGCAGGGACAGTTGTTAGAGAATCAGATTGCTATCAGTTGTGACTATAGTTGTGCACCAGATCTTGCACAAATCAGGGGATTGAGTATGCCAATGAGTTTGCACATTGTAGCTTGTTCTCACGTGATTTAGCCAAGGAAAGACGTGGTTGCCTTGGAATTATCACCGGTTCTTGTGCAGGTATTGAGCAACGGAGGCAGGCAAGCAGCGAAGGAGATTTGAGCCAGAGATTGATTCAGATCTGAACTTTATTGTGTGTAACAGGTGGAGTTGGTACTGGATTGCTTGTGATAAGCATTGTACTTTGTAATGTTACATGACTCAATCATTAATATACAGATAGTTGGGGTTTTTAGCGAGATGCTTTCTCCGGGATACATACTGTGTTAATGTGTGAATGCTCTTGTTGTTTTATTGTTATTGATGCTGCTAAATTGATGATCAACGTAGAGGAGCTTATGTATTGTGTATGTTTTCCGCAATAGTACATGATCAGGATAATCTCTGTTGAATATGTGTTAAATTATTCAAAATTTCTACAAGTTGATCATGGCAACTACTAGTCAAGTAAAGGGGTAACTCCGCCCAGGAAGAGGATGGAAAAGCGGTAGATCTAAGTGATGGTGTAAGAGTGCATATTTGACTAAGGGAAAGATAGATCGGTGAAAATCAAGTGCATAAGATCAACATGCATAGGAAGTCGCCGAAATGACGACCACTAATGGGGAAAAACAAGAGTTGATGCAACATTTGTAAAAAGCGAATGATAGATCAAACCAACACTTTTACAAGCTAAAAAAAAAAAAAAAAAAAAAAAAAACAAAAAACTGGAAGAGAAACACTCGAAACAACAATCACAAAAGCAAAATTACAAAAAGTGACAGAAAAAACGACAAAAGCAAAACTCACATGGAAAAGTGTCACAAACACAAGTGAAAGTTCCTTGATCTCCTTGGGAAGGCTAGAGCTCTAAGATCAAGCTTGCAAATGAGCTTAGGGGGAATATATTATATATATATAGGCTAGTTAGGGTTTCTGATGCACATCCTAAAATCAACGAAAAAGCGCTACTTGCCTGAAAGTCATAATTAGTAGCTTAATGGACTGAACCGGACATCAATTGGGAAACTCCTAATTTTTAGGGATGCCAACTTTGATTTTTTGGGAAACTGCTTTTTCATATTGGCAAAGGAGATTACACAATTCCGAGGCTCAAGGGCTTGGAAAACTCCTTGTCTTAGTGAATTGTGCAATTTCTGGGGAGAAGAATGGCTTTGCATAATTTCTTATCTCAAAGTCGGGATTCCCTCCAGGACTGTGTAGTTTCTGAGCTCAAGGCAAGCCTGCCTCTCTGGATTGCACAATTTAGATTCTCAAGGATGGCCTACCTTCCAAGATTATGCAATTTTTGAAGGAAAAACCAACAATGTTGCAAATTGAAGAAAAGAGATAGCTTGTGTCTGAAAATTATCAAATCTTGATTAAAACAAAACATCACAAACACTACATGAAAGATAAGTCTTTAAAATAATATGAATACTTAATGACAATGAATGACAAGTTCCTAAAGATAGAAGGAAGGCTCTAAAATCTAAGCATGGAAAAAATTTTGGAAGTGATTGTAGCAGCTGTAACGCACTCACATTGTCTCTGGGGTCTTTATTACAGCACTCACATTGTCTCTGGGTCTTTATTACAGCACTGACGATGGCGCTCTTACTCAGTGGATTTATTGGATGGTGGTCACATTAGTGAAAATGATGCTCGGAAATTATCTGGCTAGGCATCCTCGCAGGCAGCAATGAGTTTCTTGTTTAGCTCATCCTCATCGTCGATGCCTGATATGGGTTCCTCAACTAGCTTTATATATCTGCCAAGTTTCAATTTTTTATTCCATAACCAACCGCCAGGCTCTTCGATCTTTGGTTGGTCCTCTACCTCAATAGCAAAAATCCTCCTTTGCAGCCTCACTATTCATATCTTCAGCGCAATAGTCTACATTATTCAAACACCGTTGTCTTCCCCGAAACCCCGTCGTCTCGGACCTCGGCACCATCATCTACACCTACATCCTCATTGGGAAACGTCTACAACTCCCTCATTCGCTAACTTTTCTTTAGGTTTGTACCTTCATTTTTTTCGGTACCTCTGTGTCTTTGGAACTTTCTTCCTCCTCAACCTTAGCCCTTAGTTTCCCATTCGATGCCTCAACGTCCTCTACAAAAACCCCATATTTTATCACTTTCCCTACATCAAGCCCCATTTTATCCTTCGGTATGCCTGCTACATCGTCATCTTTACCCTCAAATTTCTCATTTTTAACCCTGACATCTTCGTCTTCAACCAGCTGCCTGTCTTTTAATGCAGCTTTCTAGCCAGGTTCGGCCTCAGGACCTTCTTTTGGCACGCCCACATAGCCCGCTTCAAGCGCAACACCATTGTTTGGGACCCCAACATCGGAGTTCAAACACCAAGCACGTCTTTTGGAACACCTACACAAGCATCTTCGTCTGCACCCTTCACTCAGCCTCATTGTGTTCAACCTCAAGTCTGTCTTTTGGTACTTCCGGGCCATCTTTGGTTTCCACCCTAGGTTTTCCATTTGGAAATCCCACGTCATCATCGACTTCGACATCAAGCTTAACTTTTGGAGCCCCAGCTTCTTCATTTTCCTGGTCTCGCTCATCTTAGCCTTCATAGATTTGGCAATGTTGGTTTTGGTGCTACAATTGTTGTGGAATCCTCACAAATGCTTTCATTGTCTTGAGAATTTGGTTCATCTGCCTCTTCTATAGGCGTATTGTTTCCTTTTCTCGGTCAATGCAGCAACACATTCTACTATTGTTGCTACGTTTCCTTCTACATGAATGCAATCTTTTAGGCAACCCTCTTCGACAGGGGCAAGTTCTACTGGCACATCTGGAACATTCCCTAGTTTCTGCTTCTTCTATTAATGGGTGCCTTTGTTATTGAGACTGCCCCTCAATTAGTTCCAAGCACTTGTTGGGTATATGGAGCATCCATACCATGGATCATCGATGCCCCTTTGGAGATCAAAAGATTCTTTTAAGGATTTATCTACACTCGGTTACGTCACTTCTACATAAGCAATGAATGATTAGCCAACATTAATTCTGGGCTTAAAGAAAAAAAATATTTGCAGAGAACTACCCTGTTATCATTTCTGGTGAGTCTTATGGTGGATTGTTAGCTTCTTGGTTTCACTTATTACGATGGGAATTTTCCACACTTATCTTGTTTTCACCTTACGACAGTTATTACGCTGTTGTCATAAAAAATGTGAGGGAGGGCTGCTACAAGGCAATTAAAGAGTCATGGACAGGAATAAGTCAAGTTTCTTCACAACCTGGAGGCTTGGAGATCTTACTATACACGTTCAACACATGCAATGGAGTCGTGGATCTATTTTCACTAGTGTCGTAGATGCCTGCCATGGGTGAAATAAATAGAAAAGATTCATATTGTTTTTAGAGGGTACAAAAATTAATGGCAGGGCACATATATATTTTCAACTTGGTACAACAATTAATGGAAGGGCATATATTTTCAACTTGGTGTTTTATTCCTAGGTTAGTTCAACCAATACTCCCATGTATGCTTTCATCGGTCATGGGTCACAATCAATTTATTGAATCTCATGTTTCCTATGTCTACCCATTTCCATAATTTCATGAAGGATGCATATATATTCCTGTTATATTTCCATTGAAAACTCCAATTTATCTTGCTAAGGTTATATAAACAGAATAGTTATATGGTGATCTCATGCTAACTTCAAGAGCATCAAAGATAGGAGTGGACCCAATTTCAAATTATATGGTTGATATGTCTTACCTCAAAAGGATGTTTTGTTTAAGCATAGCATAAGAACTTGTATTTTTAGATAGATATATTGCAATGGAACCTGTGAGAGATTACAAAGATAAGCCACCAGAAAAGTCACCATATTTTAACCAAACAGACCAACAAGTGATATCTCGAGGTCCATTTTCTAGGCCATGCACTATTAGTCTCACACTTGGCCCAAAGGGATTACAAGGCATCCCTATCTTGGGACCCTCGTTTATCATGGTTATGGTTCAACCACATATTGTTAGCATCATAGTTAGCCCACGAGCATTTTAAGGTATTTTTATCGTTAGATCTTTGTTCATCATGGTTATGGTTCAACGACAAAAAACCCTTATCATCGAAGTCCATTTTCTAGACCACACACTATCATAACCACAGTTGGATCACAGGCATTACAAGGTATCTTTATCCTCAGATCTTCATGCATAATGGTTATGGGTCATCCACAAACCCACAAATCATCTTCAACACAAGTTTATCTAGAGGAAACTTCACACAGTGGGGACCATTGCTTCCTAAGGGGGGAAGAATGATCTGAAAATAAATAAATAAAACAAAATGACATCCACCCATGATATCCAACCATGATAACTACCCATGGTATTGTGATTGAAGAGAGCTATAAATGAGGAGCCTCACATTGTAAAAGGCAAACTAATCGACCACCCCCTGGTTAAGATGGTACTCACTGTTGCACCACAAGATATTGAGCCAAGTGACACATTTCAAGTAATTTTGCAATAAGACCTAGTCCTTTGATCCTTTGGCTCTTCTAGCAATACAAACATATTTCAAAAAATGAGATTTTGGATCAAGTATGGTTTTTATAGAGAGATGGAAATTAACTTCTATAATGAGCGAACCATCAGGAGCGCATTTAACTTGCATTTCTCTCCTCATTTCTTCCCAATCTTTGGAAAAATAGGGGACTTGAAATATTGGAGATGTAACTTTTTTCTCACTATGCTAATAAATAATTTATTAGTATGTTGTCTTTTTTATTTCACTCTTCAGTTCCTCAGATCTTGGCCCCCAAAGATTTGGATCGACTTAATCCAATATCCAATGCAAGACCTATTATGGGACCTGCTAGGGTTTTATTTTCAATCTAATACACTTAGAATCTGGGACTGATTCCCAAGGGAAGATGGACATTTCTTTCTATCTATCAATTTTTCTGGGGTATAGTTGTCGTTACAACAATGATCCTCCAAAATTTTTTCCTATGTCAATTTTGGAGCCTACACTAACTATTATTTCAAGACCCCATGCATCATCATGTCGTTTGATTTATTATTGAGTGTTTTCTCCTAGTGTCGCATCCTCCTAAGTCAATGTGTCTCAAGCGTTGTCACTTAACCATTAGAAGTGTTTGAGTTAGTAAGCTATGGTTAGGTGAACTCATGGTCTTTATTGGCTTAGAAACTTGCCTTCTAACCATGCACACACTCAAAAAAACACAAATAAACACAAAAAGTAAGCAAAAAGTAATAAAATCTCTCACAAAAGCAAAAGTTCACTTTGAGTTGACGAAGGCTTGCACTTAATGTGAGCACACTCTCTTCGTGCTTATAAAGTGTGCCCTAATAGGGCACACTCCTTTGGGTTGAGAAAGTGTGCCACACTTGGGTGCACTCCTTCATGATGAAGACTTGTGCCTTATCCAGTTGCATGCATGATCTAACTTGTTGCATGAGGCTGCACTCCTAGAAAATAGGAACCACCTTAACTCCTTCTTAACTAATCCTTTCATCTGATGACAAGTGGCACTCATGCATGAGTTAGTTTTGCATGTTGATCTCTTTAAATAAACTCGGCTAATCATTCCTTCATCATCATTTCATCTGAGCGCACAGCTAGAAAATCATCAAGCCCTTCATTAACTAGTGCAGCAAGTAAGTTTGCATGCTTAAATATTTACTTCTTTTTATCATTTCATTGTCAAACCTTACTTTTTTTGCTATTGATTTCTTGTTTTGTAGTGTGTTTGTTGGTATTTTAGTTGGATATTCATCTTTCAAGTGTTCATTTACTACCGCATGCAAGAAACCTTTCATATTCTTGAAACTCTTCATCTTCCACCATGCATGCGACAACAACTTATATAGCCTTGCATATAATTCCTCTCCTATATTAGCATCTAATTCTTCTTTTTGTACTTGTTTCTAGGCTCCCTTCAGGAAGAGTGCATTCCCTGAGCTTGAAGCTCCTTCAATCTCAAAAAAATGTGCCTTGTTCAACCCAGCTTTCTTCCTAGGTGCATGGGTGCGTCATGAACCTTTTCCCTTCGAACTTCGAAGTGCTACAGTGCGCCCTCTTTGCCTTAGGGCGCATGGGATCATCATAACGGCATGAAGCCTTATCATTTAACCATTCAACATGCAACAATACGCCCTCCTTATTCTTGAGCGCATAAGGGCACTTTCAAGACCCAAATCTCCCTTTTCCTCATCCTTCGTGAGTTTGGAGTGTGATAGTGCACCCTCCTTGTATCTCGGGTTGCATGGGTGCATAGGGAAGATATGAAGCCATCTTTTCTCATTCCTTCGACCCTTTAGGGTGCTACAGTGCACCCTACCTAATTGTTTCCTCTTTCTTAAGTGAACTAGTGCACTACGAAGCCTTGAATGGTCATGCATGTCTCTTCGTGTTTCAAGAGTGCACCCTCCTAGTTTTCATGTGTATTTTTTCTTGAATGCAAGTTATTTTTGGCTATTGTTCATATTTTTCCATGCTATATCATTTGTGGTGACCCTTTGAACATTATTTATAAATATTGATGCATAGTTATTTGTTTTAAGCTAATCTTGTCACTATAAGTGTGATTCCACGAACAGGTGTTTGAGCTACAATTGTTACTACTATGTTTTCATATGTTGGAGATTTTCATTGTGCAAAGTAGCTTCTAAAGAACTCTCAAGAGAAAGCGTTGATGATCTGCTTGAAGTTACGAATTCTAGTATTCTTATATATGTGGACACTCAATGTTTTATCGACAAGACAAACGAGGTTACCTGGAGAAATATCTACAACACGTTTATCCAGGAGACATTTCTTGAGGACTTAGAAAATGTGCATGCATATATAAACATTAAGAAGTCCATGATACACAAGATCACATCTATATACTCGGTCATGCCATGTGCTGAAGCTATAGAATGGATAATTACACACGTGGATGACTCACACCTTGTGCTACGTAGTGAAAGTGATAGACACCTCACCACCTATTATGGTGAGGATATGTAGACATATACTAAGATACTCAATCCAAATGAATATGTAAATGATGCATTTTACACAAGATGGAATAACCTCGACACAAGCAATGGTGTCGAGAAGCCACTAAGTTTCACCATCACCCAACAACAGTTTATCTGACAAAGATCTTGAGAGACGTATATCAGTATTTGATATCCATGTATTGTTGATTGTTTAGAAACAAGAATGTTGAGGTATTATAAGAGAACTGGATATATACGCTTAATATGGTGGTGAACCGTGGAAAATATTTTAATTGGGTGGATATATTATCATTTGAGTTGCAGTGACAGGTTGGGCGGGTCAAAGAATCTTTGCAAGAAAATCAAGCTCTGTAATTTTACATGTCTACATATCTCTTATACGATATCTATGCACAATATGCATTCCTAAAGATGTATTGGAATTGGACTCCTAAAGAGAAATTCCCATTTTATGTCCACTACAGGGTGTTTTCAGAAGGAAGCTTCAAAGGTGTGTATGACAGATTTGTCAAACACTTCTTTGCAACCATCTTTCACCTAATATTCAATATAAATTTGCCATGCATGATAGATCAAGTGAAGGAGTATCTTTAAGACATTGTGGACTGGTTTTCATCTCCCAAGGCAACTTACATAAAATTCTTCAAATGTCAAACAACCCCTCATCTGATGCTGCAATATGTGACAAACAAGGTGGTCATGCAGGAGGTGGAAAATCAGTTGGACAAGCGACTGTCAAGAACCCTTCACATGATGAAGAAATCCCCTTGGCCCATATTTCCATTAAGGATCAAATTATATGAATTAAATATTCACGAAACATTGGCAATCAAAATTGAAGAGATGAGTCGCCTACACTTCGCCACAAATATTTCCATCCATATTATCCTAAGTGAATTGTCAAGAAACATTGTGAAAGGATCGGGCATAATACAAGGTATTAACCAATATGTCAACCAAAAGATGAAAATATAAAGAACTCGTACACCAAGAAACTTGAGGGGAAGGAGTGTCTCTTGGAAAAGTTCCACAAACTGGCTGGTATCCAGTAAGAACTGAAGGACCACCATATAAGAATGACTCTGAAGAGCTTGTGTACATAGAGGTATCAGTGGTTTGACTCCCAGGAGGAAATTCTGACATGTTTCGTCTTGGTGAAATGTAGAATGGAGTGTGGTAACATGCAAGACCATGACCTAAATAATTCAATGGGGTGAAATACCAAGGATCTAGTCGAAAAGGATTAAAAGGAAGTCTTGGAAAAACTATTGGTTCACCAATAGTAACAGGAGTATGCGGTGATTCTTCCTCCTCCTCTCCAATAATATCTTCAATACTTATAAGACCATGAGGTAGACCAGATGTAATTATAAGCCTCCTTCGAGGTGAAGGTGGTGTAGGAGTAGGGGTTATAACAACTGAACGTGATTCAGGTTCAAAAATATCATATTCAGGTTCTTCAATGTTTGTTTCAGTTAGCTTTGTATGTGAAATTTCTTCAGTATGAGATTCTCTTTGAATAACTTCGGTAACTTCTGGCCCAGATTGAACCAAGCTTGATTCTACTTCATGGGTTTGAATCACTTCAGTTTCTATTGTCTCATATTCTATAATTGTAGATGTCTCAAGTTGATCAAAGGTCCCGAATCCTATTGATTTTGACTTCTCAACTTTAATCTTCTCCAATTGATTATGTATATTTAGGGCGTAAACCCTGCATTCTATGTGAATTCCTCGATGAATCAACCATGACCAAATTTTATTAAGAATATAAATAATATTCATAATCCACACCTAAGGGTTGTAAAAGGTAAAAATAAGAGAATAACACGCGCTAGTAAATCTAAGGAATCAAACCATGCAAACAAACTTTTCACAACGAAATCACTAGTTGGTGATGAAATCCAATGTCACATAGATCAATGTGAAAAGTGAATACATATAGAGCAGGTGGAACCAGTTATGCTGACAACCTACTTAATGTACACGATCTGGTGCAACTAACTTCACTTATGCCATATCGAGTGAATAATAACCTCGAAAAAGGTAAGTGAGTCTAGCCATTTTCTGTTCTAGGTATAGCAGATACTTCCCCTTCATTGTCACCTTGGGTAATAGCCCTAATATTATGGTCTTTAAGGTTCCCACTTGCTACAATTTAACCTAGGGGGATAGTTGCAGATCAGACATACATGCAAGGGCAGAGTAACAAAGCTCAATCCCCTTGAAATTTCTTCAACATGGTTAATATGAGGTTTACTTTCAAGTGACTCCCAAGCACCTTTTGGCATCATTTGTAATACGTGTAAATCACTCTACCGTAGCTAATGAAGTGGGGTCGATCACTCCACTAGGTCCGATACGATCTCATCCTTAACTCCTTTGTTAGTGGAGCTTCCCGAAGACAAACTGTAATAAATGGATTTACTCCCTATCGCAAGATTCTAGTGTTTGTTTGCACCTTTGGAAAGTTAACTCACTTCGCTATTCCAAAGCCCACAACTTGATCTAATGTAGGTGGAAAGAGCCCTAAAATAATAAAAATTCTAATTGGTTATATTAGCGCTGTTTTTTAAAGTTGTTACTTACTCAATGGGTAAATGGATGTGAAACTAGTGGTGTTATGACCTGACCTAAACTTTAATGCAATCAAACATGATATTGTGTTCTTTTCATTTCGATGAATTTCCAATTATGGCAAAGAGAGAGTCTTTTCAATTTTTGAAAGAAAATGCAAAAACTCCTAATTTCACCATATCCCTTTTCATGAATGCAAATTTTTAGTTTCAAATGACCCAAATGTAGAAATTAACCTTTAATATTTCAATTCGTTGAATAACTCAAAAACCATGAAACTTTCCTTTAACATACAATCATCAAATTTTTCAAAATGCATAAGGAAACCAATCAAATCCTTAAAAATGAATTTGTTCAAATGAATGCAATGAATTTAATGTTGTCTAAAGTACAATTTTGAAAAAACTTCAACACTGAAAGAAGAATAGCTTTTTGTTTCAAGTTCGACAAAAGAAGCATTTTCATAAAAAAATTCTTATTCTCAAAAAAAACATTAATTTTCATTAACAAAATAATCTTTCATGAATAGGTAAAATAAACACTAAATATGATTTGTTTGAAAGAAGAAAGACAGGAAGACAGAAATCTAATTTATTTAAAAGAACAAAGACAGGAAGACAGAAAATCAAGAACAACTAATCCTTCTTTTGATAGATCTAAAAAACATCTTATGAATATTTTACCCTAATTCATGAAAACAAAAAAAATTCAAGAAGACTCTTTCACAACACTCAATTGAACTCACAGAGACTTTCTGAAGGTGTAAAAAAGTGTAATCAAGCATAAAAAATAAAAGTTCCAGGACTCAGTGTAAGGAAAACTCAAATTTTCAAAAATTTCAGGAATGTGCGCAGGCAAACAGTTCGAGTCAGTTCACATACGCAATGTTGCTAAAGGCTCAGTGCACAAATGTACGCTCTGTTGTTAAGAATAAAATGTGTAGTCTGAGAAAATGTTAGAAAAAAAAAAAACCAAGCAATTCACAAAATCCAAACTTTTAATATCTTTCAGACACTCAGATAAGGCTATGAGAAAAGGTTCAAAATTTAAAACAAGGAGATGATGCAGAATGAGACGTTACCCAATATGGTCGCCAATTTGTTATATCGGACTAATCCTTCTTGCAGACAAGAAGAATCTCCCTAGATTTCGAACAAAACCTAGTAAGAAACATCAAAAGAATTGCTAAATTTCCTTAGCTTATGACTGAAACATGAAACATGTAGTACGCGAAGAATCACATACCTATTTAGTGAAGTGCTTGTTGAAGTCCTTTCAGTGCTTTCCATGGCCAACTTTTCTTCAATGCCTTAGATGTTTTCCCATTGATTTCCACAACTTCTCCATGATGCTCCAAAAGAGATCTGCATAAACAAAAACATTCAAAGGGATCAAAGCATATTGCATATGAAATCAAAGATTAATGAAGTTCTTAACTTAGCATACATCCTATATTGGAATCAATAATCAATTATAAACCATGCGAGCGATCAAGGAATCTCGCAAATAACATCAAAATAAATGCGATTAGGGAAGAACAATTGCTTTGTATTTAATTCAAAGGAGAACAAGCTTACAACCTTATTACCTTGATTTCACAAACCTCTTCCAATGGTCTCCAATATTCTCCTTGGATGACAAACCTTCTAGCCCTATTTCAATAGCATAAGTCTACCTTCAGTGGTCCTCCCTGACCCTCGAGTCTGTGTTTGATATATAGGCCAAGAGGAGGAGGTTTGAGATCCTCTTCCTAAGGGATGATATCCCCAAAAGGTGGGATTAGGGCTCCACAAAGGGAGGGAATTAGCTCCATGAACATAGGGATCATGCTTGAATAAGCATCAACTCGAAGCTTTCAATTGGGTAAGATTCGCCCAACAAAACTTCTAGAATTTATTTTTTTATTTTTACTTTCATTGATTCATGTGTGTAGTCCATAGTGGAAGACAGAGCGTAAATTTGCGCTGACTTTAATGGTCAAGTCTGCATATGTGCAAGAATTTGGCTAGGAACCATGCAAGTACTCAACAATATGGTTTTGGACCATGTAATCTAGAATTATCATTCTGTTTGGGATTATTTAGCTTCTAGCCTTGCAGGAGAATGATTTGGAACACTTTGATGGATAGCGAAAGATCTAGATTGACATTCATTTTCCTAATGGTGACAAAATGATGTGTAATAGTTAACCATATTATAAACCATAGGATTAATATCAAACCCCAGGAATAAAAACCCCAAGATTAATATTTTAAACTCAAGGGATTATAAACCTAAGGGATTAATATTATACCCTAGGATTAGTATATGAAACCTAATATTAATGTTATAAACCCTAAGATTAATATTATAAACCCTAATATACTATTATACATATTTGGAATTAATATTATAAACCCAAGAGATTAATAAACCCAAGGGATTGATGATATTATAAATCGAAGGCATTAATAAACCCAAGGGACTAATAATATTATAAACTCAATGGATTAATAAATCCATGGGATTAAAAACCCTACCATTAATATTATAAACCTTAAGATTATGAATGCCAAACCCAATATTATAAACTAGAATATTAAACCCTAATTTATTCAATGTGACATTACATAAATTACAAAGTAATATATCATTGTGACAATGATTTTCATACTGCTTGTCGCATTGCGACAATGCTTTGCATACTATGATTTTGGATATATTTTCATACCATTCAAACATCACAATATTAAAACCCAAGATTTCAAACACTCATACTAAATGCAATATTATAAACCCAATATTTAAAAACTCAATATTATAAACCTAATAATAAACCCTAATATTATAAACACAATATTAACCACAAAATTAATAAACCCAGAGAATTATAATAGTAGTCCATTGGGTTGACCATGCTTGATCATGGTTGGGCATGGTTAATTTTGGTTAACGATGCTTGACGTTGGTACACAATGGTTGACCATATGCTACCATAGTTCATTGCAGTTGACCATGATTGATCATGGTTGAGCAGATTCAACGAGAGAGGCCTTAATTATAGTTAATCATGGTTGAAAAATCAAACCATGGTTGATCATGTTTAACCATTTTTTACTATTGTTGACCATGGTCCATCATGGTTGACTATCGTTGATCGTGGGTGACCATGGTTGGCCATGGTTGATTTTGGTTGATGATGGGTAACAATGCTTGAAAATAAATACATTAACCATGGTTTATCATGGTTGACCATAGTGACATTGATTGACCATTATGACCATGGTTAGCCATGGTTGATTGTGGTTGAACATGGTTGATCATAGTTAACGATGGTTGGCATTGATTCCCCACGGTAGATGATGGTTAACCAAATTGAACCATAGACCTTGATCATGGTCAATCATGGTTGATGAAATTCAACCATGGTTGACCATGGTTGATCATGGTTGATCATATTTGACCATGACTGAATATGGTTGACTATGGATGAATATGGTTCATAATGTTGACCACATTGGTTCACCAACCAGTGTATATCAACCACATTATAAATGTTTTACTATTAATATGTTTCACCACTTTTACCAAGGTTATGACATCGTTGATCATGGTTGACCCTATTCAACCATGTTTCATCACAGTTAACCATGGTAGACCATGATTGACCAAATCCAACTAGAGAGACCTTTGATCATGGTTAATGAAATTCAACTATTGATGATAATGGTTGACCTACATTGACCATATTCAACCATGGTTAACCCTGATTAACCATATTGAACCATGGTTGACAATATTCAGCCATGTTCCATCACAGTTGAACATCGTTGACAATGGTTCACCAAATTCAACCAAAGAGACCTTATCCCTATTTAACCAACTTTAACCATTATATTAAACCATGGTTGATCATGGTTAACCTTATTCAACAATGGTTGATCATGGTTGGCTATGGTTGACCATCATTGACCATAATTAACCACAATTGACCATTTTTTAACATTGTTGACTATAATTGACCATGCTTCACCATGTTGACCACATTATTTCACTCATCGACGTATGTCAACCACATTGCTAGTCAGCTTTATTAATATTTCTATTCTTATTATTAAACATTTTTAAATCTTGATTGTGACCAACCAAGGATGACCATAATTGACTAAGGTTGAAAATGTTTGACTTTGGTTAACCATGCTTGATTTTAATTGAATATGGTTGAGCTATGTTGATTGAGGATGACTTTGATTGAATAAGGTTGACTATTGTTCGGCATGGTTAACATAGGGTTGACCAAGTTTGATCACAGTCAATTATTCAAACATTGACTACAATGGGTACCTTTGTTTGGCTATAGTTGACTAATGTGGTTGAATATGTTTGACTATTAATATTTATGAATAATAATAATAAGGGATTATGTTTGACTGAAGTTAAAGAGTGTAAACCACATTTAATATAGCTAACCTCATCAGCCAAACCACATAGTTAACCACATTAGTCAAACATAGTTAATTACATTAATAAACCAATGTGTTTTAAACCATATTAATATGAATATTATTTAACATTTTAATTAAACATTGACTATCGGTCAACATGGTTAAATCATGAGAGAACATGGTTATATTTAACAATTATTTGACTATGGTTGAGCATGGTTGACTATAATTGTCCATGTTCACCATGTTTAAGCATCATTGATTGTATATTGACTATGAATGACAATGGTTAAGGATTGTATGATTATAGTTGACCATGGTATGACTATGGTTGATCATGATTAACTATGCTTGAATATGGTTTGACTGTGATTGACCATTGTCTAACAGTTCTTTGACTGTGTTAAACCATAGTTGAATATGAACCGTTATACTTGACCATGGTTTGAATACAATTTGACTATGTATGACCATATTTTGAATATTGTTTGTCTATTGTTGACCATGATTTGACTATGGTTACCATTGTAACGGTGGTTGTTGATTCTTAACCATGGTTTGATGATGGTTAACCACAACCATCTAGTATAGGGCTCCATGGTTAACACTTGGTTAAAAACTATATGCAAACAATATAAATCTATAGTGAAAGGAAACTATTATCAAGATATTTTTAACATTAATGTGAATGTTGTTTTTAGTTGTTATTATTATTATTATTATTAATATGATTATTTGTGTATTAAATATATATGTTATTGAATGTTACTAATAATGTCATTAATAACATTTATATTAATATAAAATGAATTTTTGCTTAGAATATTATTATTACATTAATAATATATTTATGTTATAATTGATGTAACATTTTTAATGTGATAAAGTATTTATACAACATTATTTTAATTAGCAATAATATTATTATTAATGTTAATATTAATCTTGTAAATATTTTTCTAAATAAAATATGACTAATAAATATTACTAATATCATATAATATTAACATCAATGAAATTTAATGTCAAAATATTTTTAATAATTATCAATAATAATGATATTAACCATTAATATATTAACTCAATGACATTATACACCTAAATAATAATATTATATTATTATTAAATAACTTTTTCAACTTGTCCTGACGATGAACCACACTGGTTGGTTCGAAACGCGTCGACAATGATTTTCTGAATGTGATTTACACGGAAATATTTCTTCTTATAATTGTTATGGATCACAGAAGCCTCAATTCAACCATTGATTCCCTGCATGATAAAGCCATTGCATCTAAGGTTCATCATTTTGAACGGGCATGCTTGCAGGTCTCGAAGTTGAAATAAGATCTAGCTTTTTTGAAAAGATGCAGAGGTTCCGTTGTTATCCCGGTCTTCGCTCTAGTTATCCATTGGAAGCTCTGCTCTAAGTATTTAATTGACAAAGATAGATCTGATTTTTCAACTTGTCCTGACGATGAACCACACTGGTTGGTTCGAAATGCGTCGACAATGATTTTCTGAATGTGATTTACGCTGAAATATTTCTTCTTATAATTGTTATGGAACACAGAAGCCTCAATTCAACCATTGATTCCCTGCACGGTAAAGCCATTGCATCTAAGGTTCATCATTTTGAACGGGCACGCTTGCAGGTCTCGAAGTTGAAATCAGATATAGCTTTTTTGAAAAGATGCAGAGATTTCGTTGTCATCCCGGTCTTCGCTCTAGTTAGTCGTTGGAAGCTCTGCTCTAAGTATTTAATTGGCAAAGATAGATCTGATTTTTCAATTTGTCCTGACAATGAACCACACTGGTTGGTTCGAAACGCGTCGACAATGATTTTCTGAATATGATTTACGCTGAAATATTTCTTCTTATAATTGTTATGGATCACAGAAGCCTCAATTCAACCATTGATTCCCTGCACGATAAATCCATTGCATCTAAGGTTCATCATTTTGAACGGGCACGCTTGTAGGTCTCGAAGTTGAAATCAGATCTAGCTTTTTTGAAAAGATGAAGAGATTTCGTTGTTATCCCGGTCTTCGCTCTAGTTAGCCATTGGAAGTCTGCTCTAAGTATTTAATTGGCAAAGATAGATCTGATTTTTCAACTTGTCCTGGCAACGAACCACACTGGTTGGTTGAAAATGCGTCGACAATGATTTTCTGAATGTAATTTACGCCGAAATATTTCTTCTTATAACTTTATTAATTTTATTCATTATTGATATTAATGATATTAGCATTGCATGATTGTTATTAAAATTATATAAGTGTTAATCTTAATAAAATTTAATCTTAAAATATTGTTAATTATGATAATAATAATTATTATTATTATTATACTAACCTGAAATAATATTATTTTTATTATTAAAACTAAATCTAATATTATTAATACTATAAAACTTTTATTAAACCTAATATTATTAAGGCTATAAATAATATATAAAAAATTAAACTTAATATCATTAAATTTAATATTAAACCTAATTATAAAAAATACTATTATAAAAACCTCATTCAGACTTGTAATGAGCCATGGTTAAACCTAATTTCTTGTTAAACCTAATTATTAAAAGTATAATGAAAACCTTCAGATATGGTAAAGTTGTTGTCAATAACTCGTAGGTTTTTTTATATAGTTCATTTCTTGTAAGTTTTTTTTAGGAAATTTGGGAATGTTGTGAATATTGGATTCTGATAAAATCGTTAAGGGTTTGAAAATCAAAAAATCAAAAAATCTTAGAAATTAGGAAATATTAGCTAAATTAAAATATCATTTAAAAATATGTATTTTTTTTAAAATCTCTTGAAAAAATAATAATAATTTCAAAATAAAATCGTGATATTATCAAAATCTTCGGAACGCTTACTTTCCTATTCCTCTCATTTCAATAATCCCATTCATTTCAACTTTTTTCTTATTAATTTCGTCACTTTTTAATGCAGGGCTTCTTATGCCACACTACACACTACATTATGGAGAGTATTTTTTGCAGTTTTATAAGAGTATTTTCCATTGATTTCTTGAGCCGGAGGCTATTTAGTTTTTCTTTAGATCGTCCCATTTTTATTGAATTATTATATTTTAGTTTTCTTTATATCATCCCATTTTATTGAATTATTATATTTTAGTTTAATATAGTTTAATCTACATATTATAATGTGCTAAGTTTTATTTATCTTTTAAAACTATCGTGATATAGATTAAGTTTTTTATAAATAATTTTTTTATTAATTTAATTTAAATTTGAATTATTATATTAATTTCTTCTACCTACCATGTATATAATTAAGTTTTAAAAAAAAAATCATGAACTCCTCTCACTCATTTAATTTAAAATCTCTATCATCATTTGCATGGAGTTCCTATTTAATTTATGTTGCAATTTACATTAAATTTATACGATTTTTTGTGTAAATCAACGGTTATATATTAATTCATAAAAATACATAGGATACAAAAGGTCTGTATGCACAGACAAAGCAAATTCACCAACATATGTTCAAAATCACTGTAAGCTACTAAATTTGCATCTACAGACCCCAAGGCTAACCACGCAGGGCTGCCTAACGAGGGATCTAAACAAGAAAAAAAACCACCACCTAGGGTTGCTTGATAGTGGTCACAAAAAGGAAGAGGGCCTGGAGGACCTCCAAATCTACGACAGAGAGATACAAAACAAGAGAGAAAACAAGAAACTAAGAAGCCATTACAGCTTCAAAATCACATAGTCTTTACTGGGTGCACTTGGGCCGGTTGTTGCAGTCTCGAACTCGGGCTGCGGAATCCTTTGAGGAGTGGGGCGCTTCCCCTTGCTGGTGTCAGTTACCTATGCTAGGACTTCCACCGTAGCATTGGTTCCCTGACGGATGGAGAGTCTGAAGAGATTGATGAGGACTCCCAGCTTTTGCAATAGGATTCTGACTTACTGAGTCAGGGCACTGAAATTGAACTCCATGGCATCTAGCTTAGCCGAATTCTCTATAGAAACAAGGGAGATGGCTTGGTGAGCTCTTCTGATATCTTTAGCCTGCATGCTAAGCGCTTTGGCCAGCATGGTCTTCATTCGCCACATTTCTCCTTGGGTTCGAACGAATTTTGTGGCTCTCGTAGTCGCTGTGCCTGGATCAGATAACCAGTCCATTTCCGTCTCCAGAGCCTGAACGTCCAATTGTTCTTCCTCCTTTGTAACCGCAACTTCGAGCTCTTCGATTTTGCGTTTTTCTTTCTGAGCTGTTCTGGTCTCATAAGCCTCACAGGCTTTCTTGAGGTCCCGGTTAGCAGAAGCATTCCGACTACCCTCACGCGCCATAATGTTATTACAGGTTGAGGAGACAATGAAAATCCTAACAGCACTGTGATTGTTAAGAAACAAGCCAGGAGAAAGCAGTGTCCTGATCACCTGGTTGGATGCCTTAGATATAGCTAAGGGTGGAATGGTTTGGCTTGAGATCTCCCACTTCGCCGTCGGAGATATGTTGTTCCTGCCATAATAACTACCATTACGATTTCCCAGCTCCTGCTCATGATGCCGATCCAGAGTCATAACCTTGCCACGCTTGAGGTTATTGGTTGAAAGCCATGTGTCCTCCCTTGCGTCTTGCTGACGGCACCAATCATACTTTTTATTGATTTTCCTCCCCATCCAATGAACTTTGTCCTTGTGGATGATTTCCCACCTTTCCCCAGGTAACTCCATGGGCATGTCGCCCGTTGTACCTTCGTTTGGTGTTAAGTATGTTGTTAATTCTCATAGGTAATTAATGAGCTATAACCTGCAGCCCTTCTTCCACTCTTGATATTCCGGTAAGATCTTGCCTCGAGATGAGAGTGCACTGATCCAGAAGCTTGTTTTCTGTGACGTCTTGCCAACAAGTGTCAGTGATCTCCATCGGATGATTGACCGCGTGGTTGGCAAGGCAATCCGCCAAGACATTTGCTTTCCGCCTAACTCCCTATGGAACAATGCTGCTGAGGGAAAAGAGATTTTTCGCAATGAGCGTTGTAACCATGGCTAATATCCAATGCTTTGTGACTTTCTCTAGCCGAATTCCACTCTGCATTCTCTTCACTGTAGTGATGGCCAAGAGGGAATCACCTTCCACTATAACAGAGCCTTTACCCAGCCAGATGAGGATTTGCAGCCCCTGTTCCAGGGTTGCAAATTCTACTTCATTGTTGGTGGCCTCCCCAAGCACTCTACAATGTGGAGGATTTCACCTTTGTCATTACGGATGATGCCTTCAAACCCTGCAGGGCCAGGGTTTCCCCTCGAGGCCCCGTCGAAATTTAATTTACAGAATCCCGGGGTGGGGGGCAGCCAAGCTGAAGGAACGGGAGCAGGTCGAAGGTGGTCAACTTGAGCCTTGTGACTTATCAGACCATTCATGCCAAACAACAACAGGATGTGAGAGTCATTGGGAGTGAGCGTCTTGTCCTATTCCGCTTTGCACGTGGTAAGGGCAATCTCTTTTAAACTATGCATAATGATTGTTTGGATGGTTTCAAGTTGCTTGACTTCTTTTTGAAAAAATTGTTTGTTCCTCTCTTTCCAAGTGTTCTAGACTATAAAACTAGGGCAGAGCCTCCAAAGGGCGTTAACCACATTACAACTGGAATATTTTCTATGCCATTTTGCAATGGAGTCTTGAATAGAATCTCTATGTCTGTCTGTTTGTTTGAAAATTCCTTTCATCCATTCCCGCTTTCATCCATTCCCACAGATTATTGGTCCAGTCACAGTCATTAAGGAGATGGTTCATCGTTTCCTCCTCCTTTTCATAGAGGGGGCATCTGGAAGGCCCAATGAAACCTATTTTCACTAAATTATCCCAGGTAAGGATCTTGGGATGCATGAGAAGCCAAAGAAAAGATTTTATCTTTGGCCAGAGAGCATTGTTCAAGACATTTGGATACCAAGCTACTTTGTCTTCGAGTTTCTGGTGCTCGAGATAAATTCTAGCTTCCTTGAGATTGAAAGTTCCTCCGTTGAGTTTTCCCCACCTAAGTTGGTCCTCTTCCTGAGTAGACTGGATCATTCTCTTATTCAGATCAGAGTTTAGGTTGCTGAGGAGGCCTATCATGTCTTCCTCCGGGGGGAGAGGCTCTAGGTTCCATTTCCTCCAGTGTTGGTTCTTGTTGATATCAGACTAATATTGATGGACTTGTGTCTTTCCCATTGCCTGAAACCGTCTATGTAAGGCAAAATAGTTGGGTTTTTCTAGTTTAGGTAGTTGTTGCCATGCATCCTCCCAGAATAAGGCCTTGTTTCCATTTCGAATTTCCCAGAAGCAGTGGTTCTGAATGAGGTGGTTGTTAGCTTTGGCCAGATTCCAGATAGGGGAACCTTCAGGGGCATCTGTCATTCTGATCAGGTCCTAAGTTCTCCACGTTTTAGCATATTTTTCCTTCCATAATTTTGCCCAAGGTGTATGGGGTTCCTTGAGCCATCGCCACCAAAGCTTGACTCCATAAGCTTTGTAGATAGTGTCCGGGTCTTGTAGCCCAAGCCCCCCAGGATTTTGGGCTTGCATAATTTAGTCCAGGCTACAATTGCCCACTTATGTTTATTTGCTTTTCCAAACTAAAGAAAGGCTCTTTGAATATTCCTAATTTTATGTATAACCATTTTTGGAGCTGGGAGGATAGAAAGCATGTAGAGAGGAATGGCTTGCAAAATTGCCTTAGTCATTACAAGTCTTCCTGCAAAATTCAAAACTCTATTGGTCCAGTAATTCCGCCTGTCCTCTAATTTGGAGAGCAAATGCTCCCAATGGAGTTTTTGCCAAGGCTTGCCAGTGAGAGGAATGCCAAGATATTTAGAAGGAAGGTTGTGTCTTGTGAAACCAAAGATATTAATGAGGTGCTTTTGGACCACAAAATGCGTATGGAAGAAAAAAAACAGAAGATTTATCCAAGTTCAGATCCATACCAGAAGCTTGGATGAACAGGTTCAAAATGGCTTTAAAACCTTGGGCTTCCTTAGCAGTAGGGGTGCCATGCAACATAGTATCATCCACGAATTGTTGATGGGTAGTTGTAGGAGAGCGAATCAGGGGTTGAAGACCTTTGATGATATTCTGATCCTTAGCCAATTTGATGATGCGACTTAGTCCTTCCATTAAGATAACAAAAAGGAAAGGGGAGATGGGATCTCCTTGACGAATGCCTCTAGAAGGGATGATGGGGTCCGAAGGGGCTCCATTGACCAAAATAGAGAAGTTGGGAGATTTCACAATGGCCAAAATCCATGTGATCCAATGCTGGACAAACCCAAAAGCTTTCAAAATTGCTTCAAGATAAGTCCAACTAACCTTATCATATGCTTTTGAGAGGTCTAGTTGAATGATCATTCCAACCTTTTTCTGAGACTAAAGGGTGTGGATCATTTCTTGTGCCAATAAAACATTGTCCATGATTTTCCTTCCTTCCACATATCTTGACTGCTCCTCTGAGATGATCAAAGGGAGAATAGGTTTTAACCTGTTGGCCATGACTTTGGAGATGATCTTGTACAACACATTGCAGAGAGCTATAGGTCGAAATTTAGAAGGTGTGCAGGTAGCCTCTTCCTTGGGGATGAGGGCAATAAAAGTGGAGTTTATGGATTTGAGTATGGAGGTGGATCTTCTAGAGTCCTCGACCACTGCCCAAATTTCCTGCTTCACTATGTCGCAGCAAGCTTTGAAGAAATCAATGGTGAATCCATCTGGTCCCGGGGCTTTGCCATTGGCCATATCTTTGACTACCTCTTCTACTTCTAGGAGGGTGACCGAGCGGTCTAAGGACCTGTTCTATTCCTTTGTGATTAGCTTGGGAATAAAGGTAATTACTATATTGATTGCCTCTTGTCTGTTGATGTTCAGTTCTATGGCAATAAGACTGAAGTGATTCCTGACGATAGAGGCAATCTCCTGATGAGATTGAAAGGAGGTTCCCTGTTCATCCCTAAGCTTGGTTATTTTATTAGTGCCTCTGTAATCCATGGCTGAGCGATGGAAAAATTTGGTATTTTTCTCCCCTTCGTTCAGCCACTGAATACTGGATTTTTGTCTCCATAAAGTCTCTTCCTGATTACATCTATCATTCCATTTTTGCAGGAGTTCACGCTTCGTATTAATGGAGTTTTGAGATATGTCCCTCTTGATCCAGTTGTTATGTATTAGAGTCATCTAATCCTCCAGGGCTTGCTTGTCCTCAAAGATGTTGCCAGAGACCTCTTGGTTCCAAAATCGAAGGTTTGCTTTAATGTGCCTCAATCTAGGTTGGAGCTGAAACATTTTGGTTCCTCCAATGTCGATATGGTCATTCCACCAAAGTTGGATGTTGGTGGTGAAAGTTGGATGACTAAGCCGGAATTTTTCAAAACGAAAGGGTCTGTTTTTTGGGGTGCCTAGAATGGTTGCCTGTAAAGAGATGGGCCAATGATCTGATCCTCCAGATGGAATAATCTCAAATTCCACTATGATTCCTTCAAGGAGAATGATATCCGAGATTAGAAACCGATCAAGCCTAGATGTGATAAGCCTGTCTCCTCCTCTCTTATTATTCCAAGTGAAAATGCCATTTTTTGGTTGGATGTCCACCAGGTTAGCCGTTCTTATGAAAGAAATGAAGGCCTCTGCATCTCTGTTAAAAGTTCGAAGTCCTCCCTTCTTTTCCCCCAAAGAGGTAATCATGTTGAAATCTCCTCCTTAGATGGCCTTAGCATGAGAGTGCCTTTGTTGCATCTTGAATAGGTTGTCTAGTAGCTATAGTTTATCCTCCATCCATTGGGGGCTGTAGACATTTGTGAATAAGTAAGTGCCAGCTTCTCCCAGAATTTGCATTTCAATGGAAATGTAGGATCTGGAGGCCTCGGCGTTAAGGAAGAGTAGCGAGTGGGGGTTCCAGAAGATGGCTAAGCCCCCTTCTAGACCATTACCCTCTACGTCCAAGTGCTCCATTGTCTTTCCCATTATTCTGCTTATTCATTCCAGCTTTAGCCTAGAGCATTTGGTTTCCTGCAGGAAAACAATGTCCGAATTTTCCTGTGTGACTTTCTTTTTCAATAATCGTTGTTTGATTTGGCTGTTGAGCCCTCTTGCATTCCATGAGAGTATCTTCATAGCTAAACTATAATTATGAGGAGAGAGGGAAAGCCTCAAGGACCTTCATCTTGCCTGAGTTGATGAGCATTTGGTCGAGCTCATGTAGTGCCTCATTGTTTGTTCTTATGCCCCGTTTCTTTTTGTGTTTTGCATTAGAATGAGTTTGGTGTAGGTTTTGTGCCTTGATGCCCAGTCCTTTTGTTGCGCCCAGACCCCTTTTCTTCCCTCTCAAGGTTGCATCCTACCTTGATAGAAAGAGGAAGTTGACATTGTCAATCTCTTCCTCTAGAATGTGCTCCACCCCTTTTTGTTTCCATTGCTCAACTATGGTGTTAAGGTCCATTCCTTCTTGTTCTAGAGTGTCATTTAGGTCCTGATCCTCTGTGCCCACTTCGCTTAGTGTCATTTCCTCATCCCCTTCCACATCTTTCCTCACTCTTGGTTCTTGGAAAAAATCATCAATCGAGATTGGTGTTGGCATTTGGTTGTTCTGATCATTCTTTTCCAGGATGCCCTACCCCGCTGTCAATGTTTGGGTATCCTCCTCTGCTCTAGTTTCCTCTCCAAGCACCTCAAAGGTGTTCATAGACCTTTTGTTGATGTTTCCTATCTTTGGTTGGTTTCTTTTGTTAGTCTGGTGTATTCCTGTGGGTCGGACAAAACCATCCTGATTTTTGCTTAGGGGATCCTTGGCCTTCTTTACAGGCTTGTGCATGGGACATTCTCGGATCAGGTGGCCATGTTCATGGCATTTTCTGCATTTGAAAGGTATTTGTTCATAGTCTATGGCTTGAAAGAAGACTTCATCTTTGTATTCCAACCATAGACCTTCATGGAGAGCACCTGAAACGTCCATTTCAACACAGATTCTAGCGCAAGATGTGTACCTTTTTTGGAGGGTCGCTTCCGACGCTTGAATGAAGGTGCCTAGTTTATTGCCGATTTGCTCCAAAGCCGTCGGTTTCCAGTAGTTAATAGGGAGGTAAAACAAGTGGATCCACGCAGGAACATGCTTGAATGTTTCCTGTTCTGGTGCGAAATTTGGTTTCCAGGGCCTCATGTAGAGGCCTGCCGAGGCATAGAAGTAAGGGCTTCCATAAAAAATGTGGTCTCTGTCTTCAAGGTTCGCAAAGACCACTGTAAAAAATCCTTTGGCTCCCAGGTGGAGTGTGGCATCTTCTTTCGGTTTCTAAGTTTGCTTGATCCATTGGCATAAGGCTTTTCTGTGGGCCAAAAGCCCATGAACTTGCATATCACCGCATGAATAGCCATGTGATCCCTATAGGTTTACAATTCGGGGTCAGTGATGATAACCCTCAAGCTTTTTGTAGTTTTTTATTTACATCTCCCCTGGTCTTTTTGTTGCCTGTTTTCCGCGGCCAATTCTTCTAGGTCTAGGCCTTTCAAGGGGGAGGTTTCAGCATCCTTCGCTTCTTTGTTGTTCTTTCCCGCTCCTTGAGTGGGATCAGATTCGTCTTTTCCTTCCAGAATTTTTATGCCTTTTGTCTGGTGTGGAAACTGGGTTTCCTTCATATTGCCATCCATTTTTGTCTTCTTGCTGAGCTCATTTTTCCCTATGGTGTTTGAACCTGTGATCTGCACTCCTTCCAAAGGAATTTTACCTTTTTCCATCATTATTTGTTTGTAAGAAGGGGTCCCATTAGCCTCCGCTTGCTTCATCTGTTAAGCCAGGGCAAGCCCCCATTGTCTTAGATCCGTGAACAGCGCACTGCCCCCTGCCAGAGTGGGTAACAGTGCGCAGACTGTGAGCAAAACCCTAGATCAAAGAATTATAGAGCAAAACCCTATTCTCCTCAATCAATATGTACCATTATATATAAATACAATCCTAAATTAAATGAATCAATATTCACATTAAATCTCTACATATAAATTTACATATAATCTTAAATTTATTTTATAAACCAAAAAAACTATACCAATGTGGTTTGATTTCTGTAAAATTAAAAACCAAAACTGATATTGAAACCTAAAAAGTAAAACCTAAAACAAATGTTAACTGTACTATTACCTTTTCTTTTTGGTTTTTTCGCTTATCAAATTTAAAATTACCGTACGCGATCTATATTTTGACCTCTACACATTAGCCTTCGGATAAATTTTCAGCCACCTTGAAAATCAATGAAAATTACTTTTCTGCCAAAAGAATAAATCCGAAACTTTATAACCAGTCGCTGCCCGGGAGTGAATTGTCGATCCTGCCGGTGACCTATGAATTCCAATGAGGCTGGTGAGGAAATCGGGACGTCATATATGTCAGTGTTATATTATGTTTCGAGTTGCTAATAATAAAGTTGCGTTAATGGCGGGTGTGACAGCAGTAGTTGCTGTGGCGAGTGGGTTAAGGACACCGATTAATGGAGAAAATAGATTTCATGTGATCTCCAGAGTTAATTATATGTACCATAGTCTTTTGGGCACGGAACGGGGACGGGTGAAGTATGGCCTAGAGTTTTGTAGCCTTGGTGGTGGTCGTCATTTGGCAATGACATAACAAAGGGTATCAAGTTATATACGCAACCGTCTTAAGCATAATTGATCTGTCAGCCTTAGATAATCAATTTCAGGTTTTAGGGTATTCAAAACTCTAATTTAGATTCAAGCTTATCCTATGCGGTAATTATGCACAACGAATTTAAAGAAAATAAGAACATAGCTCTAACTTATTTTGCAAATATTGGGTTCTCTAGTTAGGACTGTAATAGTATAAGAAGAACGTTGTAATGATATATATCTTTCTGCAACAATTTTGAGAAATTGTTTCTTTTGATGTGATTATCATTTGGGTCTTAGTTTTTTTTAATGCATTCATTTTGTTTTGGGAAAGAGTAGATTGAAGTGACCATGTATATGCTAGATGCATTCTTCAATAATAGATTCGATGGAGCAAAATGGTAAGATTATGTTCATTTCCTTTTTTTATAATTTTTTTAGTATTGATAGAATCTTTGTTTGATTGCAACATTGGAAGATGACTTGTGAGTTTAGTGGTCCTTGTTGAAAATTAATATTGAATTTCAATAACAATAGCCTACCATGATTCATCACCTGAACTATTGAACTTGCTTTCACACCGTTGTCTTTGTCTGATTGCAATATTGGAAGATGACTTGTGATTTTAGTGGTCCTTGTTGAAAATTAATATTGAATCTCAATAACAATAGCCTACCATGATTCATCACCTGAACTATTGAACTTGCTTTCACACCGTTATCCAAACGTTGGTATGAAAATATTTATGTTTTCCTCCCATTTCCCATGATTATCTGAGAATATTGTTTCAGATAAGAGTCCATTCATTTCCCAATGGTTATCTAAAAGTTTGTTTCGAATGAGTGTCCAGAAATTGCCTTTATGCAAAGGTTCACGTGTCCAGATAAGTGCTATAAACTATCATCAAAATTTCAGATTACATATAATAGGCATTTGGCATGCACCATTGCTCTGATTTTTGGAAATTAATTGACATAACTAGCAACAAGAACGATACCTCCGCTTTGTGAGATTGAAATTGAAATTTGTCTTAATTTCCACCAAAGACCGAAATAGGTTACATTGAGGAGAGGTGAGATTGAAATTGAAATTTGTCTTAATTTCCACTGGAGACCAAAATAGGTTACATCAAGGAGAAATTACAATCAACAATTGTAGCCAAGCAAGAGAGACAATGCAGAAAGCATCCATAAAATGAAATGAAACGAAACGAAAAATGAATACAAAAATGACATGAAATAAAGTGTCCTAAATATGGGTGTATAAGTCGGCTATACCAAAGAGGAAAACCCTAGAAAGTGAAGGATAACTCCTAAATAATAATGACACACATCCTTTGACAAAAAGTAGCTACTAGAGGGGTAGAGGAAGGAGTTATCCTTACTTATCATCAGAATCAATAGTGCATATGTTAACACCAAGTTCTTTTAGTATAATGTTCTTTGCAGAGTGGCCTGGATTGATAGGGCCCTGGGAATAATGTTGAGTATAACATGAATATTCACTTAATGGTGGTTGGGGTGGAAAATGAATAAGAAGTAGAAGCACTCTAGGCATCCATGGCAGAAGAAATCATGCTAGAATGAAAGAAAGTAGTGATGAAACTCTAAGTAGGTCTGCAGTGACAACTCTACTAAGTGGCTTTGATCCACCTAGGAGCCCTTGACATGGGATGATCTAGAATTTGGGTGGTACGAGCTATGTAGAAATACCAAATGACCCTAGGGTTGCTCAACTAAGTGGCTCTAGGGCATTTTACTCCCCTATTGCCCCATAGTGGATGAAAGGAGGTAATTTGGATGGTTGTCACAAATGCTCTCTAAAGTAGACTTTCTCTGAAAGGAAATCCTTGGGCTGTCAAAGAAAGGGTTATCACTTTTGAGCTGCAATGGTAATAGACTTGGGGATTGTTTCTCATCTTGAAAATTTCTTTGCAAATGTTTTTATAATACAAAGTAATAGACAAATGATTAGTATTGAATTCTCCTTCCTCCTTGACCATTTTCATATCACTTTCATAAACCAGACCCCATAATTCTATTGGTACTTATTTCCCACAATGGATTTCTATTTTTAGATGTACAATGTAGGTGTGGTGTATGGTTATCATATTATACTTGCAGTTTGCAAGCTACACATGAAAGCAAGGTCAAAAGTATAACCTAAGTATCAAAATGCAAGAGTTGAAAGGGATGAAATGTAAGAAAAGGCCAAATTATACTTTGAGCTTTACCCTATCCTAGCCATCATCCCTAAGAGTATCTATTGTATATGTTTCTTGAAGACAGTTCTTAGCTATGAATCTACGCCAAGAAACCAACTCAACTAACTTAGGTTCAAATTAGCCCTTGAACCAGAAGGGGCTCCTTCAAGTATTACGAGGCTTTAACGTTGTTCATTGTCACTGAACAACAACCTATTAATCACAATGGCCATATCTAGGCTTTGTTGTATAAGTGGTTGCTGATTAGTCACAAATCCATGCTTAACAACTAAGACCTTCTCCTGCAAAGGCATTATCAAAGTGTTAGCATTCAGCTATGACATAATAACATAGCTTGAAATTTTTTGATAGAGGAATAGAAGAGAAAAATTAGATAATTAATATATCCTCCCTGAATATCCAATTAAAGGATTAGAAGTTCATAGAAGAATCTCTATGGCGAAACATGAACATACATAAGTATAGCATAGAAGCAACAATCTATTGATTTCTGGGTGGTCAATTAAACAAATTGTTCAATCTTTAACTCAATATAGAAAATAACTTTATTAGGGATGTCGGGAAGATTGATACGCATCCTGGCCTTTCCCAATGTCCTATACTACCTCAAATATGTGCATAAACAAATTATGAAGGCACAATAAATGACATACATAAGAAACAAATTTTATCATTAACTGGAGCCAAAAGCCCTTGATTAAAAACTTTGTAATATCAAACGTTACAAAAATATGAGGATCTTTCTAGGCTCCAAAGCAAACCCTTTTACAATGGAAATGAAACAATATATAGAAAAATATCTCTCCTCGACTATTACAATTTTTATGGAACAAAAATCTAAACAATGCACCAAAAATAAAAACAATCTCTAAATAACTACAGGAAATTTGGCATTATTTGCAAGTCTTCTGCCTTGAAGTCTAGAAATTAATTGACGATTGATTTGTTGTTTGGAAATCTGAATCTATTCCACTGTTTCCTCAAAATCTTTACCTACTCTCTCTTTTTTTAAATAGTCAACCCCTGCTTATTACAACTGATAATTTATATAGAAAATATATTTTCAGGTTGTCACTACCTTCTAAGAATCAAAATCAATTAATAATTCTCAATAAAATAAATTCTGAAAAATATAGTTGTAAAATGTCTCAAATTGCTTGAGGGTATAAAGTTGAGTATTTCCAAATCCTGGAATGCTGCTTATTTTGTTCTGGGCCTGAAAAATGGTGAATGAAATCTCCTACCAATCCCTTTTAAAGCTAGAGCTGACCTTCGAATCTTAAATTGACAAAAACCAAAGACTTGTTTAGATTCTTGAAATCTGGGTTTTGATTGCCACATGTGTCCCTTTGAAGGTAGAATGCTAGAACTGATCTGGATAAGACTGATTTTCCTCCAAATAGAATACTCTGCCCCTTATTTATTTGGATGCCCAAATTTTCTCTTAAAATCTTCTTCGAATCCTGCCATCAAAATTCGGTCTCTGATCCATAATCTGTTCATTTTGATTTTCCACTTGTCTCTTGTGATGGTTGATATTTGCCACATAATCTGGAATGAAACTCAACCTCAAGATATGTTTTTCCACCATTGAATACCAATTTTTCATTTGATAGTTTAAACTTCTTTTCAAATCCGGAAATTCTCTACCATTTGCCTGTCTCTGCCAAAGTTCTCTGTCATTCCAAACTGCTTTATCTTTATCCTTTGAAACCTAGGATTTGAATGCCTCTGTAGATAAATCCTTAGCCCACTTGTAGCTACAATAAACTTTCACAAATAAAATCTCATAAGTCTGGAAAAATTCCTGCTAGTCTCAAAAATAGAGAAAAACACCATGAATTAGAAATATATGGCAATTTCCATTTTCACTTAGGTAACTTCCCTCATGGACTTAATGACAATTGGTACTCATGACCTTTGGAAAATGGCAATGGTTTTGACAGCTAGAACTTGAGAATCGAAGAATTAGTTAATCTTTAACAAGAAATTGTATCAAAATATTTCTTCTGGTTGGATAATGAAGAAGCAAACATATGAAGTCCACAGTTTCTTTTCTTCCATTATTGGTTTGTACTCCAAAGACCATGTGAATAAATATTTGATCAAAGCCATTGGGTGGCTATGTTAAAGAACCTAGTTCAACACTCACTGTCTTAACATTTTTATGAGGATGACCTTCTTTGCAAATGCGCAGGATACCTATAGTGCATAAAGAATTCTTATGAACCTATTTTAAATGTCCTAAAAAATGCCCCTTACAGGATTCAAATGGGCTTGGCCCTGTAACCAAGACCACGATAAAATATCAGAGACCCCCAATGTAATGAACAACCCGAATTGTGTTGTTTCTCATTGCATACCACTAGTTGAGGTAAAAGGGTTCAAATTTTAATTGTTGGTAATTGACAACTAATTAATGTAAATTTGGGTAAAATTGTATTAGTTATTGACAAGTTAGTTTCATACCGAATCAACAGTTATGTAACTGAGGAGGCTCATATAAAATGGATGAATGGCCGAACTATTGTAATGGAGAACCATTCTTGATTTAATAAAGATCCAATCCCTTGCCTCGTGGATGTTTCCTTAACACCCTATCAGGGTTTTACCACGTAAATCTTGAGTTTTTACCTGTATGGTTGTGTTGAGTTGCATTTTCTTTCTTGTTCAGTAACCTCCAATAACTACAATTGGTATCAGAGCGAGGTTTTGAGTTGATTTTGGAGTGCGTATGAATGAGTTTGGAGTGCGTATGAACCAGGAGTGTTGTCCGTGCCCATCAAAGGCTGCGTGAGTATGTCAACAAGGCAACATCGAGGAGGGTTCTTTGCGTTGACTGGCGAGGAATCTGGGTGGATACCTGTTTTCGTTTGCTGCTAGCTGTAAACCCATTTTCTGCGTTGGAGCCTTTGCATGCTTGATACCTCACCAAACCTATGTGCTGGCTAAGGAAGCCCTCTGGCCCGTTATTTGTCGACCAGAACCACCTACACGTAAAGGGAACCACTGCCCAGTCCAATGTGCTACCAAGGAAGCATGTTCTCTCCTGTTGCCATCTGTCGACGAAGCAGTCATGCTCTGCGTATGCCTAGTATGCTCTCTACGTGTTAAACTACTGCTGCGTAGAGCCTGTCTACATATGCGTGAAGCCAGAGGCCCATATTTTCTGCGTAGACTGGTGAGGATCCGTCGAGGAGGAGCTATTTCTAGCAGTCCAATGTGCTACCAAGGAAGCATGTTCTCTCTTATTGCCATCTGTCGACGAAGCAGTCATGCTCTGCGTATGCCTGGTATGCTCTCTACGTGTTAAACTACTGCTGCGTAGAGCCTGTCTACATATGCGTGAAGCCAAAGGCCCATATTTTCTGCGTAGACTGGTGAGGATCCGTCGAGGAGGAGCTATTTCTAGCTATCTATGTGCTGACAACAAGTATTTCTTTTTGCAAATCTATTGAAGGGTTTTTTTTATTTATAAAAAAAAAGGAGGTAAATATTTTTCTGGAAGAGTTATTAAAAAATTTGAAAATGGATTTTTTTGTTTTTTAAAAAAAAAAAAAAAAAAAAATCAAAATTGTAGAAAAGAGTTTCCATTTTTTTTTTTAACTCAAACTTCTGAAGAGGAAACCAGAAATTGAAGAAACCCTAAACCCTAGTTTTTTTCTTTTGGAAACCTAGTTAAAAAGAAGGATTTGTAGGAAAGAAATGGCGAAGATGACAAATGCAAAGTTCGAGGTGGAGAAATTCACCGGCAAGAACAACTTTGCTTTATCGAAACTTAAAGTTAGGGATTTTCTAGTGCAACAAGGGTTGCACAAAGCATTAGATGGGGCAAATAAGAAACCTCTAACATGACAGATTTGGACTAGGAGGATTTGGATGCTCGAGCCCTCAGTACCATCAGATTATGCCTAGTGGATGACGTTCTCTTCAACATTGTTGAAGAGAGTACAGTTTTAGGCTTATGGGAAAAACTAGAAAAACTATATATGACAAAGTCGTTAACCAATAGAATTTATTTGAAAAGACAATTGTACAGTCTTCGAATGAAGGAGGGTTCAAAAGTTGCAGAGCATTTAAATTTTTTTAATACACTTATATGCCAATTATCAGATATGGAAGTTAAAATTCAGGAAGAAGATAAAGCTATAACCTTGTTGTGTTCTCTGCCTGAGTCATGGGACCACTTCATAACTTCAATCAGTTTGAGCACCGTTGATTCTTTGAAATTTGAATTAGTTGTGGGAGCTCTCTTGTCTGAAGTACGAAGGAAATCTAGTACTAAAACATCTGCACCAGAAGCTATGATAGCTAGAGGACGGTCAAAGGAAAGAGGAGAAAAAACAAGGGGGTCTTCTAGATCTAAATCAAAGGGAAAGAAGTGTAAGGCAAAATGTTGGCACTGCAGCAAAATTGGACACCTTAAGAAAGACTGTTCGAAAGGAAAAGAGTCTGATAACCTGAAGAAGGAAGCAAATCAGGTTGATTCAGGTATGACAGATGAAGTTTTATCTATAGAAGAATTATGTATGATAGATGAAACTTTACCTATATGTAATGTCTCTCAGGGTTTTGAAAGTTGGTTGTTAGACTCTAGTGCTTCTCATCACATGTGTCCACACAGAAATTGGTTTACTTCATATGAAGATGTAAATGGTAGTTCTGTGTTTATGGGTAATAATGTAACATGTCAGACTGTTGGGATGGGAAATATCAGGATTAAAATGTATGATAACACAGTTAGAACATTAACTAGTGTTATACATGTACCTGAATTGAAGAAAATTTTGATTTCTTTGGGAGTGTTGGATTCAGATGGTTATAAGTTCATAGGTCAGAATGGAGTGTTGAAAGTCTCTAAAGGCGTCCTAGTTGTTATGAAAGCAGAAAAGGTCAGAAATCCTTACAGACTCAAAGGAAGTACTTAGGTCAGTGAAGCATCGATTGTGTCAGAAAAAGAAGAAGAAGGTACTCGCCTATGGCATCAGCAATTGGGTCACATGAGCGAGAAAGGTCTTCAGGTACTGAGGAAACATAAATCATTTCCTGATCTAAAATCTTTGAAGTTGGATTTCTATAAACATTGTGTGTATGGAAAACAATGTAAACATAGATTTAAAACTGGAAATCATAATAGTAAAGATATTTTAAACTATCTTCATTCTAATATGTGGGGACCATCTCTTGTTGTATCATATGGAGGTGCTCTATATTTTTAACATTTATTGATGATTTCTCCCATAAAGTTGGGGTCTTTACGCTGAAAAAGAAAGTTTATGTATTCAATGTCTTTAAACAATTTAAAGCGACGGTAGAGAAAAGAAAAGGCAAATCAATTAAATGTTTAAGAATTGACAATGGTGGTGAATTTACTTCAATATAATTTGAACAATACGGTAAGGATGAAGGAATTGTTAGAAACAAAACTGTTGTTTATACTCCTCAGCAAAATGGTGTTGTTGCACATATGCATCAGACTCTTATGGAAAGATCCAGAAGCATGATCAACAATGCTAACTTGCAAAAGGAGTTGTGGGCAGAAGCAGTATCCATTGCTTGTTATTTAGCTAACAGATCACCTTCAGTAGCAATTAATTGCAAAATTCCTGAAGATGTTTGTTCATGTCAGTGTTGTGATTATTCACATTTAAGGATATTTGGTTGTGATGCTTATGCTCTTATTCCTAAAAAACAACATTCAAAATTAGATCCAAAATTGAAATGTTATGTCTTTGTTGGGTATGACTATGCGGTGAAAGGATACAGGTTGTGGGATCCTACATTGCAGAAGATAGTCATTAGTAGAGATGTAACATTTGATGAATCTTCTCTTTTAAAATCAAATGTTGAAAGAATTGAGCAGGAACAAGTATCGCCAAATCAACAAATTCAATTGGAGGCTAGATATTTCGGTGACAGTCAAAAGGAAGAAGAGACTTTTGGAGAAAAGGGTGTTGAAGATACAAAGGAAGTTTTTGAAGTTTTTGAACCAGTTCAACAACCAGCCACTCTAAGAAGGTCTACAAGGGAAAGAAAAACTCCCAAAAGATATGAAGATTTTGCTTCATCTTTTGCTTTGATTACTGAAGATGGGGAACCTTCTTGTTATCAGGAAGCACTAGATGATATGGATAATGAAAAATGGAAAATGGCTATGGAAGAAGAAATGGATTCCTTAGCCAAGAACAATACCTGGGATCTTGTAGAACTTCTTGAAGGGAGAAGTGTTGTTGGATGCAAATGGGTCTTCAAGCTGAAAGGGAAAGTTGAGGGAAGTATTGAAAGGTATAAGGTGAGACTTGTAGCAAAATGGTATTCTCAAGTTGAAGGTATCGACTTTCATGAGATTTTTTCACCAGTTGTAAAACTTGTTTCTATTCATACTATGTTGGCACTAATTGCGTTACTTAACCTTGAGTTAGAACAGTTAGATGTTAAAACATCGTTTTACATGGTGATTTGGATGAAGAGTTATATATGGAACAACCAGAAGGTTTTGTACAAGGTTGCAGCAGAAGATTAGTTTGCAAGCTCAGGAAATCATTGTATGGTCTGAAGCAGTCTCCCAGGAAATGGTACAAGAAGTTTGACTCCTTCATGGTGAGCCAAAACTTTATTATAAGTGAGTATGATCATTGTGTATACTTCAAGAGTTTCAATGGCATATTCATTATCTTAGTTTTGTATGTTGACGATATGCTTATTGCAAGAAAAATCATGGAAGAGATCAACGGGTTAAAGGCTCAACTCTCTAGGACGTGTGATATGAAGGATCTTGGAGCAGCAAAACATATCTTGGGCATGGAGATACACAAAGACAGGAAAAATGGTAAGCTTTGGTTACCACAGTAGAAGTATGTGGAGAGAGTACTTGAAAAGTTTTGTATGAACAATGTGAAACCTGTTAATGTTCCATTAGCTTCCCATTTTAAGATTTTTTTTCAGTTTTGAGTCCTAGAAATGATGAAGAAAAGTAGTATATGTTTCATGTACCATATGCAAATGTTGTAGGAAACTTAATGTATGTGATGGTATCTACAAGACCTCACATTTCACATGCAGTCGGAGTTGTCAGCAAGTTCATGGCAAATCTAGGTGAAGAACATTGGAGAGTAGTGAAATGGGTGCTTCGATATCTAAGAGGCACAAGTGACCATTGCATTATCTTTAATGGTAGTGAAGGATCAGTCTACGGATATGTAGATGTTGATTATGCAGGTGATTTGGACAAAAGGAGATCTAATACAGGTTATGTCTTTACTCTTGCAGGTGGAACAATTAGTTGGATGTCAAAGCTTCAAGAAACAATTGTGTGGTCCACTACCGAAGCAGAATATATAGCTGCTTCAAATGCCAGTAAAGAAGCAATCTGGTTAAAGGGTCTACTTGATGAGATTGGAAGGATGTAGGAGAAAGTGAATGTACTCTGTGACAGTCAAAGTGCTATTCACTTGGCTACAAATCCAGCTTATCACAGCAAGACCAAGCACATTGATGTAAGGTATCCTTGTCTGAGACATGTGATCGATCACAAAAAAGTAGCTCTCAAGAAGGTCCATACACGGGAGAATTGTGCAGACATATTCACAAAGCCAGTTACAGTAGAGAAGTTGTGATGGTGTTTAGCTTCTCTTGGCTTACAAAAGAGATGATGAATGGGCATGGGAAAGGGATTAGGAAAAGTGTTGTCTAGGTGGAGTTTGTTGGTAATTGACAACTAATTAATGTAAATTTGGATAAAATTGTATTAGTTATTGACAAGTTAGTTTCATACTGAATTAGCAGTTATGTAACTGAGGAGGCTCATATAAAACTGATGTATGCCCAAACTATTGTAATGGAGAATCATTCTTGATTTAATAAAGATCCAATCCCTTGCCCCGTGGATGTTTCCTTGACACCCTGTCAAGGTTTTACCACGTAAATCTTTAGTTTTTTACCTGTGTGGTTGTGTTCAGATGCATTTCTTTCTTGTTTAGTAACCTCCAATAACTACATTAATGGCATCAATAATATGTCACATCCGACAGTTATTTTGTGTGAATCAAAGCAAACCTCTAAACCTATTTTAATAATTATACCAGTGGCACATTGGGTTGAACAGAAAGTCCAAGCTCTAATTGTAGAGATGCCTTGCATTCTTCCTTTTAGAAAAGTCATCTGCAAAATACTAGAATGGGACATGTTTTTCTGAAGCTGGATTCCACTGATCAACAACAATTCCATTCGTGATGCCATTAATCGTAGCTTTTATACTTTATAAAAGCTCATTGATACCCCATCCAACTTCAATGGTTATTATTTCCAAACATATCCCTGATTATCTATCAAAATTCGAACTATTGTAGCAATTACACTTTTCAAATGATTCATAGCTTCATCTCTGTCAAGAGCATGTTTTCTTGCCCATGTAGGAAAAACCCACTCCAGTGATCCATACCAATTGGGAGATAATCCAAAATTCCCCATAGGTTGTTCCAAGCTCATCTCAATGATGTGCAAAGTTATGTATAGAAAGAATATAACAAGCATCGTGATCAATTCCATATGGACAAAATCGAGTTAATTGGGACGAGACTTGCATGCCAATCATTTACTGTAAATATACACTTTTCTCCATATGTAAATCCTCCCAAGGAGAGTACTATAGGAGCTTTACAAGCAGCATGGCACAGAAGAGTGAATCAGAATTGATTATTGCCAAAAGAACTAAATTATCAACATAGGAATTGTCAAACCTGTGATAAAAAAGATAGTCGACAAATACTTTGGTGAGGATCAAAGTGAAGGCATACTTGAAGCCCTATTCTTGAAACAAGTTGATATTTGGCATTTTCAGTGTCTGTCAAAAACAACTACAAATTTTGATCTTCTTGAAACCTGTAGCATCTCAATAAATTAAATAAAATCATCCCTCTTTGATGCTTTTTCAAATGTAACGAACATTTCACAACAATCTGCTTTTTCATATGTAACCAATATTTCACAACAATCTGCAAGCAGGATATACTAGATCTTACAATTTGGCAAGAGCTAAGACTCACAAATAAGGGGACTCCTTGAGCCGAGATTATAGAAAGTCATAGCAAGTCATATAATCAATGGGATGGGATTTGAACCACGGTCTCCTTGACCCAAGATTATAGCAAGTCACAGAGCTAAGTCTCACAAATAAGGGGAGTCTACTATTTGAGCCAAGATTATAGCGACTCATATAATCAATGAGATGGGATATAGCAAGTCATAGCAAGTTGTATAATCAATGGGATGAGATTTGAAGCATGGTCTCATCGACCCTAGATTATAGCAAGTCATAAAGCTAAGACTCACAAATTAGAGGAGTCTACTCCTTGAGCCAAGATTATAGCAAGTCATATAATCAATGAGATGGGATATAGAAAGTCATAGCAAGCCATAGAATCAATGAGATGAGGTTTCGTTGACCTGAGATTATAGCAAGTCATAGAGCTAAGACTCACAAATAAGGGGAGTCTACTCGTTGAGCCGAGATTATAGCAAGTCATATAATCAATGAGATGGGATTTGAACCGTGGTCTCATTGAGCCGAAATTATAGCAAGTCATATAATCAATGGGATTTGAACCGTGGTCTCATTGGGTGATGAGATTATAGCAAATCATATAATCAATGGGATTTGAACTTGGTCTCGTTGGTTTCACCCACCGACTTATCATTAAACCACATATCACTATATTGGAACAATGATATTATTGAAAACATGAATGGAATTGTGGGCAGGGCGAGGCAGGTGTCCATAGTTGTAAGAAGTTTTTTACGAGGGGGGTGTGAAATTAACATTCTATTGCCACTTAAGAAGAAGTAGTTTTGAGAAGTGACAAGAAGTAGTTTTGAGGAAACAACGAATTGTAGACCCCCTTCTTCCATTAAAGCTTGAAAATCCAGGGGGTTCCACAATCAAAATTATCATCGTTGATCTTCTTCAATGTTGGAGATTATGACAGTTGGCTTTATCGGTATGTTTCACGGTTTTGCCAAATTCTTATTATCACCCTGAGAAACCATCTATTGAGCTTCTTTAATGAAAATTAACATGGTTTATTGAACCATCGATTTTGTTAACAAATAACTGTCACAAGGCACTAACTTTGTTAACAAATAACTGTCACAAGGCTAAGAACTGCAAGATGATCACCTTTCCACTGGGCTTACAGTGTCCTCTGCGAGGGTTTCGTGTTTTCAGCTCCAAAATTTGGTTGGTTAAATTTTTATCTAGAGGACCAGCCCCCTCGTTATATGGTGTCCCTTGTTATGTTTTTTCTTCCTATCACGGGTCAATGCATGTTGGTTATATTCTTGAATTTCTGAGTTTTATTCCCTTCTGTGGTGAATGAACGACTGAGTACTTGTTCCTCTTTTGTGGTAAATGACTGCTGCTACCATAAATGAAATCGAGAAAAATCAACAGGCATGCGTAATTTCCACTCCAAAACAACAAATATAGGTGAACATATATGTGAATGCTTTTCCTCTGGTTCTGTTAATCTCTTTCTGGTTTAAAAGTACTTTACATTTCCATATGCTGCTTTGTTTTGGGGCCATTAAAAATACCTTCTCCCCCTTTTTTTCTTGGTGGCTATCCAACCCCCATCCCATTTGGCTTCAATTTACAGAAATTATCGTCATCTCTCAACCTTGCATTGATTTTAGGTTTCGGATATGCAATTTCTAGATTAAATGTATGGGATATTACTGTTGCTGTTGTGTTGTTTAAATCTTTGAACTTCATAGTTTTAAATTGGAAAATTTGGAAAGTCTCAGAATACGCTCTCTGAATTTTTTTACCTTCTGGGGGGTTCCATAAACCACAGTCTGGGTTCTGTGTTCATAACCATTATCTATTCACATTCATTCTCTCTTATTGTCTCCAACAACACTCCCTGGGATTTTGGTGTATGAATTAGTGGCATTACAACAACCATTTTTCCTCACGGTTTTTCGTTCTGGTCTGCCCCTAGCTTTTTCGGTTGATGGAACAGCACTCTCCGGTGGTCATCAGTACTTTCCGGCATTTTAGGTGGAGTGCATGTCTAGGGACACCTCACCTCATAAAAGAAATCACATCACTTGTATGCTTTCCCATGTAATATCTGACTTCAGTTCATTCTATATCCGGTTGATATTCTTTTTGTCAATACATTTTTCTTGTTTCCTGATCTGGATTGTCCACATGACAACGTCATTTTCTCGCGGTGTGCGAACATTAATCTCTCACACGCCCTCTGTCACCTCGATTATGTTGATTTTCATTCCCAACATAATTTGAAATACTCTCAAATCATTCACACCCATCCACTTTAATATCTGGCCTATCACCTTTTTCTCCCTGTCAGACTTACAGCTCCATATGCCTCCCCTCTCTCGCATTTCCACCCTAGATGGACGTTGACTCTGATGTGTCCGCCAACTCGGCTCTTATACTAGCCACCATGGAAGCAGAATCACTTCACATGGGCCCACGCTCATTGGATGCATGGCGTACTGCACTCGGGGATGACCGGGTGCAATTTGTCGATCTATCGCCGCATTCATTGTAGGGTGGTGGACATGCATTTCATGAACTTTGTCATAAGCATCGATCTATGAGAACCACTCCACCACCTCCGCTTCTGGCTTTAGACAGTGCCACCCTGGTCGACCGCATTAACAACTTACAGAAGCATGCTCTAGTTGGCCGATGGTATTTCCTAGCGATGGAGGACTCATAGATTAGGAATTTGTTAGGAAATAAGTGGAAAACTATGCTCGGATACCTGCCTACTATGGTTAGATTAATGAAAGGTTGGTACAGCTTTCACTTTTTTAGTCAAGAGGACTTAGAGAAAATCAAGTCCATCCCATGGGTTCATGGAAAAATCTTTCTAGCCTTGCATAGTTGGTACATAGGATATAATCCCCTGCACAATACACCCATCAATAAATTGATCTGGGTTAAATTACCTGGTTTTCCTATCAAACTATGGACGAAATAGGCTCTAATGGACATAGGAAACGCCATTGGAAAATTTGTCTATGTGGACCCGAGATGCCTTGGTGCGTAGGGCAAGAGAGTCGCTTGGATTCTCATTGAAAAGGAATATCTTGGGGGATTTCCTAATCACATCAAACTTCGTTGGGAGGATATTAATCTCCATCAAAGGCTAGATTACTTGGGGATTCCTTTTCGTTGTTCTTTATGTCACCGAACAGGGCACCTGCGCGAACAATGTCCTCTTCGACCTCGAGGTCGCCTTCATGGACAGAAATGCTACAACGCCTCCATGTTGTCCAACTCAAATAGGGAACGTCCAAGCATAAAGGGTCAGCAGTTTGTCACAGAATCAGAATATGCCTCATCCATGTATGCTTCGGAAAAAAAGTTCTCATCACCCACTTACTTTTGGTTCTCTAGTATCCTCTCCAATCTCCATTCTCTCCTCCCCAAATATCTTTGATAAGTCAGACTTTGCATTAATTGGCAATGTTTCTCATTTTAATTACCTCCCTCCACTATAACCTACCCGATGTCAGGACTTACCAGCTCCTTTTCCGCTTTCACACCCCTATCATAACATTTCATCCACTTCGCATGTCACATATTTACCCTCTCTTATTCCACCCCATTGTCAACCCAAGGACAAAGGCCCATGTCTTAGTGTCCCCCCCCCCCCCCAACTCACCTACTGCATCCCCTACAAATTCTGTCGGAAGTGACATGGACCTCCTTTTACAAAGAAAGACCCTAGACCTACATTCTCTCACTATCAATAAGCCTAGGGACTCTACCTCCCCACACATCATCCCTACCTCGACGGGTAACATTACTATCTATCGGAAGCAAAAACGAGGTAGCCGACATTTCTGGGGATGAAATAAGAATAACCCATCGCCTCACCAATGGACCGCTTCCTTATCAATGTTCCAATTGCAGACATTTCTCCCTCAGGGGCCCTTAGAGCATGACAACCCGATGATCAGCTCACATGAATTGAATCATATCCCTAAACATCTGGGGTCTGGGGGCTGGCCCTAAATTTTTAGCTCTCAAAAACATGTTATTCTCTCTTCAACCATATATGATTCTCATACAGGAATCTATGCATAGTGTCTCACAAGCTATTCTATACTTTCGAAAAATGTTTCCAAAACGGTACATTTCTACAACTGTTGCTTCGGGTCTGTCTAGGGGTCTGGTGGCCTTATGGGATCCTGCTTGGGTTTCTGTAAAGGCCTTTTGATGTTTTGCGGGTATTCTATTAGAAGCCAGCTTTCACGGAATACCTGGCCATGTTCACATTCTCAATGTTTGTGCTCCCTATAAAGACAGATTCATTTTTTGGGATCGTCTTTTCTCCTCTAGAATGATGGAATTGGTTTCTCTTATCATTGCAGGTGACTTGAACTATACCATAAGTCGTGATGAAGTATGGGACTGATGCAGAAAAATAGACCCTTTGACCGGATTGATTCAAGATGATATCCTCCTGCATAACTTTGTGGACATATGCCCGGAAAAAATTGTTCCAACATGGGATAATGGTTGTACTGGAATGGCATATGTGGCCAGGAGACTAGATTGCTTTCTGATCCATGAACAGTTGTTAGAGCAACTTGGGGATGTATGCATTGAAACCATCAGTAACTTCATTTCTAACCACAGGCCTATCTCGCTGTAATGGAGGAAAATAGGCATTCGTATGGGCATTCCCTTCAAATTCAACCGATCCTGGTTGGAAGATTTGACATTTAATAAGCTAGTTCTAGAGACCTCGAGTTGACAAACTCTTCCTAGAAGAATCCAAGACCACGGGCTATATACATCAACATATCACTTCTACATATATCTCCCTCATTCCAAAGAACAACAATGCAAAAAGTTTCTCGGAATTTAGGCCTATTTCCTTGTGCAATATTATATACAAAATCATTTCAAAGACTATTGCAGGCAGAATGCGAAATACTCTTTAACAATATATCTCTCTAGAACAACATGGTTTTCTCCGGAACAGGCTCATCCATGATGTTGTTGCAAATACACAGTAGAGTACGCACATGATCCACACCAAGAATCTAAATGCAGCTACTTTCCAGATTGACCTAAGGAATGCATATGACTGCCTGGATTGGGGCTTCCTTAGCTGCGTCCTTATCAAAATTAGACTAAGACCTAGATGTATAGATTGGATAATGGCATGTGTGGACAATGTAAATTATGTTGTCATAATAAATGGGTATCCAACAAAATATTTTCGGACCACTAGAGGTTTGCAGCAAGGATGCTCACTTGTTACAGATCCATTTGGGCACATCAACCCCAACTTACAAATCAGTACTATTAGGGCCCATCAAACCCTAATGCAGTTTTTACATTCCCTAAAGAAGTCAAACATCAAAATTCTTAGCTTCCCAAGAAGTTCCATCACTGAAATCATCCAGAAACTGCCTCTAAGAAGATCAGCGCAAGTAGGCCTTTATTAGGGTGCGTTGCAATGCAAACCATACACTGATAGGGTGCATGAAGCACACTTGGTCCCTCTTTGGCCTGCACTAGGTGAATTTCCATGAGGATTTGAAAGATTCCTTACCCATTGGATGCCTCTAGAAGTTTCTCAAACCTATCTACTCCTTTGAGCTTGTATTTGGATGAGGAAGGGAGTTAAGGAGCATCAATCCCTTATCCCTTCCTCCATGCAACTAAATTCTAAGTTTGGGAGGGCATAACTTCCTTCATTTACCTATAAAAAGACTACTCATTCAAGTGATCAGGGGCAGGAAATTATTGAATTATAGGGAGATGCTGTTAGTATGAGACTTGAGTTGATTTCAAGTATTATAATGATGTCAAAATGTCTTGCTTGTTATGAGGAAAGGATAGGATTGAACTGGAGGAGTGATTCTGAATCGAGCAATGGGTTGTAACTCTTCCTTTTTTCCATATGCTTGTGTTATTCATTTATGCTTTCATATGTGTATCATGTACTTGATTCCATGATATGTTTAATGAATAGATAATTATCGTATGCTTTAATTGGTTTTTGTCTTATGTCTGTGTGCAGGTACTCTTCAAGTGGATTAAGTATGGATAGGAGTGACAGAATTGGTCAAGGGAGATAAGGAGCAAGTGAAAGCTATAGGTAGGCTTCTTTGCCTCTTATTTTATTTATTCGTCATAGGAAAAGTAGAGAATGCTTTGCACTGTTGTTCTAGACTTAGTTACTAGTCTAGGGGTTTAAGCGTTTATCCATAGACACTAAAACTTCCCAAAACAAATTGGTGACTCCAATGGGGAAGATCACCTTTCCTAATAGCTTCTCCACCTCCTAAGACAATTCTACATACTGTACTTTAGGTCGTTCATTGAATTTCAGTCTTCTTTCATTGAAAATTGAGCCAAAACTGTGCCAAATTGTCTTCAAAATTGCTTACTATCACCAGCGTGGCCTAATGAAGGACACAGTGCACTAAAATGAACTTCCTGCATAGACCTAGTGTGCTTCAACGCACTATCTCTCACTATTGCCTACGCTGATCCCTTGAGGGTCAGTTTCCTATCTAGGAACTGAAGTTTTTGAGCCAATTTTCTCCTGTTTGAATGATTTTTGAATGTCAATGATGTTTTGTTTATGAAAATAGTGTTTCATCTCCTTACCTGGCCCTATTTAGACTAGGATTGATAAAGTTTTCTTATGTATTTACTTTATCATTTTCAATCTATAGTCGAAAGTTAGTTTTTTGATCGATTGATCTTTAGCGAAAGAAAATGTCGTAAGATCGTCTTTTCCTTCGAAAATTGAATTGTCATAAAATATTCATTCATGAAATATTAATTGATTGATGTGTGCAAATGATTAGTATTTTAAAAAGTGTTGTAATTCCTCATTTCTTTGAAATCGAAAGTGTCGTAAATTCTTCCTTTCCTTGAAAAGAAATTGTCGCAAAATCATCATTTTTATGAAAAGATATTTTTGATCGATTGTGCATATTTCATTTTTGGTCATCATAACATTAAGGGATTTGAAAAGAAAAATTTGAATCGTTCATATTTTATTTTGTGAATGCTTGAAAGGAATAGCTAGGGAAATTGCATTATTTGTGCTCTTTGCTCTTTGTCAAAGACCTGATTGCTCTATCCCTACTAGCTAAGGATTTTCATTGTTAAATTGAATGGAAAGAATGCTTATCATATTAGTTGAATTTTAGGAATTGCAAACATACATCACGTGGTGAACCTTGAAAGGAAAATTCTCAAAAATATCAACTTAAAATTTATCTGAATTTACCTAATGGAGCATTGTCACCTAACGAAAAACATTTAGAGGTCTAGGCTAAAGATGTGTTCCAACGTCATAAAACAAAGCAGTTGCCGCTAACCTGTCCATAATACATCTTGAGTGTGATACCTCATTCCATATACTCGAGTATATCATAGCTCATCCACATAACTTCGAGTATATAGGGCAGTGTTACAGTACGTAAAGTATATGGGAATTCTCTCACTGTGCGTTTTTGCATTAGGCAGCACTTATATGAACTGCGCCTCCACGTACCTTCGGGTATATATGGGAGGACAACACTAGGTTTCTATCCATCCTTAAGTAACCAAGTTAGCCACCTTGTACACTGTGATACACTGAACACAGTATTCGGGGAGATTGTCTGCCCGTACTTCTTGGCTCGCCAGGAGGTATTTTGCAGTTCATAGTTGCTTGGTAAACCATTTTGCCTAGATTATCCCTCTTTTGTTTTGTTATGTTACTTTTCTTAAAATAAAATTAATTGACCGCGGATAACATCCTCCTCGCTCTCTCCTTAGTTGATCTTAGGTTGAAACATATGGCGACAAATCTAGAGTCCATCGATCAAGGAATTCCTTTCGACGAGAATCCTAGTTCTTTTCCTCCTTTTGGAAATATTGGTGCTCCTTATATGGCTACATTGTCCCTTCCAGGATTTACCATTGGCTTTCCAGTATGTTTGTTTTCAACCTCCTTGGTTCAAAATGTCATGATTTATCCATAATCGAGTACTCCTCCAACTAGACAAAATCAACCTCCAGTTTATCCTAAAGTTGACCCTTTGCCTTCTTCCTCGGTTGTTTCTTCCTCCCCTTCTTCCTCTTCACTTGGTGAAAGTATTGGTACTAGTAACCAAGTGGCTAAGAAGAAGAAGAAAGAGAAGAAGAAGAAGAAGAAGCAAATTCAATAGAGGGGAAACCAAGCAACCATTGCTTTGAATGCAACATCATATGAGAAACTGTCCATCAAGCCTCACAAAGTTTGATGTCCATGCAAACTTTGTGCGGGAGACCATCTTCTTCGAAATTGTCCTGATATTCCTCAAATCTTAGAAGAATGGTCTTCTCGTTCACAACATCCTGTTCCATCAACTTCTGGAGATCATGTTGGTGACGCACCATCAACTAGTGGTAGTAAAGTTCATGGAAAGAAGGGAAAAGTTAAGTTTCCATGTAGGTTATGTGAAGGGAATCACCCTATTCACCTTTTTCCCTATCTGGATGAAGCCAAAAAAGTGTTGGATAACCATCCTGCTTCACTGCAGCAACTTCCATCTAGTTACAAGAAACTGTCCCTAAATCCTTCACTAGTTGATGAATTGACTGACCAAAATCAATCGTCAATCAAACCCACTCTCTTTGAAAGTGAATCCTATGAGTCTATACCCGACCCAAATCAACAGGTTGTGGTAACAGTTGACCTGATTTCACCTTCAATAAAGCGTACCTTTCTTGAAGAGAGTGAATATGATACCACTCAAGTTCTTTTTTTTCTTCAAATTCTAATGAGCTTGGGGGTAATCCTGTTTTTCCATCAAGACAGGAGGAAAATCCTCCCTCTCTCATAACTCAAGGGGTTAATTCTCCCATTCTTATGGTACCCCCTCCAAGTATTCTAGTCACTTCCTTTGATTGGAACTGACTGGTAGGATTTCATCTTCCTTCTTATGTGCCTTTCCAGATCATAGTATAGGTTTATAATATGATTGTATCTGGCACTATTATAGATGAAGGTGCATCTGTGAGTATCCTTTCCTCAACTGCTTGGCAAGCGCTCGGTTCAACGACACTTGTTTCTGTTACCCAGAATCTGTTGGCTTTTAATAGAGGAAACAGTCAGCCATTAGGGATCATCCCTCAGTTACCTATTACTTTGGGAGGAAAAATCATTTATCTAAATGTGATGGTAGTCCTAGACCCTTTAGATTACAATTTACTTCTTGGGCGCGACTATGTTTATGACATGGGAGCTATTGTTTCAACACTCTTTCAAGTGATTTGTTTCCCGCGTGAAGGCAGAATTGTCACCATTGACCAGTGTTCATTTCCCAGTCCAAATATGGCTTCCAGTCAACCATCTTCCCTAAATGGCCCATTTATACCAATGGTATCATTCCCACCATGGGTTAATTATGTGGCAACCCATTCGATACCTACATCAACTGATGATCAATTCAGTGATGTTGTACATTATGTACTGGGGGCATTGGAACCAAATCTCTCCTTCATGACCTCTTATGAGTTGTGATTGAAAGGTATGAGGATAGTTCTTTTACTGTGTCAGCCCCATTAAAAAATGAAACAGCTCCTACGAGGATAGTTCCTTGTCTTGTGTCAACCTCGTTAAAAAATGAAACAAGGAAGGAGGATAGTTCCTTGTCTTGTTTCAACCTCGTTAAAAAATGAAACCAAGGGTATGAGGATAGTTTCTTGTCTTCTGTCAACCTCGTTAAAAAATGAAACAAATGATATGAGGATAAATCCTGGTCTTGTGTCAACCTCGTTAAAAAATGAAACAAGGAGTACGAGCAGAGTTCCTTGTCTTGTGTTAAGCTCATTTAAAAAATGAAACAAGGTCCCAAGTTCCAAGTCGACTCTTTGATTAGATCTTGTAAAATCCCAATCGAGTCTTTCACTTGATCTCATAAAAGAACCTTCATTCCATCCACTTGATAGCCATGAGTAGTCTACTTAGGTGAATGTAATGAAGCTTTGGGGGAATGCACCTAATGGTAAAGTTAAGTTTCCTTGTAGGTTATGTGAAGGGAATCACCCCATTCACCTTTGTCCCTATCTAGACAAAGCCAAAAAAGTGTTGGATAACTGTCCTGATTCATCGTAGCAACTTCCATCTAGTTACAGGAGACCCTCCCTTTCATCATGCTGGGGGAAAGTAAACCAATTTCAAGCATAGTTCTTCATTTTAAGCTTTTGTAAAAATGAAACTGAATCCAAGCATAGTCTGTCGTTTCAAGCTTGTGTAAACATGAAACTTAACCCAAGCATAGTTTCCTATGGTTCAAGCTTGTGTAAAAATGAACCCATTTCCAGTTTAACCCTCGTGATTTCCATTCTATCAGCCTCTTTCGTTAGATGAGCCTTAGTTGTTTTCATCCCATCACCACCATCCCTTTGGTCGATCATACACTTTTACTTGGTTAGTTTACCCTTTTTGAGGGACAGTTGTAATGAGTGGTCTTATTATCCAGCCTCTTCACATCAGTCAACATGTTTTGAGAATTTATTACATCGTCGGAACCAGATGCTATCCTAGACACCACTCGTTCCTCAAAATGGAGTCCTCTTTAAGCTCTTTTCAGATTCTCTAAACATGAAAAGATTGTCGAGTGCTTGTCCTTTCCAGCTCGTTAACAGATTGGAAATGATATCTCTCTTGTATTATTTTATGCTTTTTCGAACTTGAGAGATTAATATATGAAAAAGAACTTGTGGAGTTTCCTTTTTTTCCCTTTTCAAACTCCCTAAACATGAAAAGGACCAAGTTATCTTTGTCGTTAAACTCATTAAAAACATCAAATAGCGACAAACTTGTCCATCTAGACAAGACCGAGTTTCACCTTCGCTAGACTTGTTAAAGCATCAAATAGCAATGGATTCACTCGAAGGGTGAAATTATACAACAAGCATATGTTATCCTCCTCAAGCTTGATAAAAATAAAGAGGTATTGGTTAGCAATGACTAGGGAAAATTGGAAAAAGGGGAAAACACTTTATGGTAGTAAGTCGCTCTTGAACATGACACTTTCACCTCATCACCGTGACTATGTGGGTTGGGTCATTTAGCTTGATGGTTATCACACCATTGGTTTATCATACCATCCATTACTTTGTTTTGGGTCAATGCTACCAATTCATCTCAGTGTCTCCGACATATTCAAGAGAAGTCATTCAGTTCAAACTTCATCCTTTGCAATACCGTAAACCTTCATTTTAATGACTGCCATTCTTGAACCTTTTGTCGTCAGTCGATTTTTCATCTCCAAAATCATTTACCTCATTTCGTTTCATTGATGTGGGATACATCAAGGCCCTCCTGTGAGGAGTCACTTCTTGTCGACATCAGCACATCATCCAAGAAGTTGACTTAGAAACACCCCTTCAGTACCTTGAGGCTTGCATACATCAATGGCAATTTCTCACTTCCGGTGACAGGTTGACATTAATGGCCTTCGAACGAAATATTTTGTATGGTGTTCGACATCAAATCATTTATTCACACCATGTGAAATGTACTATAGTACCTTGAGGGTCATTATCATTATCAGTGATTCCTCTTGCGTCTGTTAACTGCTTACATCATTGGCTGGTAATCAGACGATGTCTTCTCATGTTCAACTATATAACATCCAATCACATGTTTAGAGTTGTGCTTAAGCAAAATATTGAATGAGATTGAAGACCTCGGATCTAGTTTCATCCATTTGGGTTGCAATATTTTCAGGAGTACTAAATCAAATGTACAATGGCCTTACATTCATGGTCATCCATTCATGGGTCTATATTTGTAGACAACCATATTTGTACATGTAATAAAAGTTTTCAAGTTCAACATGGGTATTCCTTCCCTCAACGAGTTCATGAGAAAAATCAAATTATCATGATATATGTATTGTAATTGATATATGTCACCTTCCACTTCGAAACCTCCTCTCCACATGATAAAGCATTTCACTCGACATACATATTTACGACTTCATGATTTAGGGGGAAACTGTTACAGATCCATTTGGGCACATCAACCCCAACTTACAGATCAGTACTATTAAGGCCCATCAAGCCCTAATGCAATTGTTACATGCCTAAAGAAGTCAACCATCAGAATGCCTAGCTTCCCAAGAAGTTCCATCACTAAAATCATTCAGAAACTGCCTCTAAGAAGATCAGCGCATGTAGGCCTTTATTAGGGTGCGTTGCAATGCAAACCATACACTGATAGGCTGCTATGCAGCGCACTTGGTCTCTATTTGGCTTGCACTGGGTGAATTTGAGCGAATTTCCATGAGGGTTTGAAAGATTCCTTATCCATTGGATGCTTCTAGAAGTTTATCAAACCTATCTACTCCTTTGAGCTTGTATTTGGATGAGGAAGGGAGTTAGGGAGCATCAATCCCTTGTCCCTTCCTCCATGGAACTAAATTCTAAGTTTTGGAGGGCATTCATTATCACCATTTATGGCATAACTTCCTTCATTTACCTATAAAAAGACCACTCATTCAAGTGATCAGGGGCTGGAAATTATTGAATTACAGGGAGATGTTGTTAGTATGAGACTTGAGTTGATTTCAAGTATTGTAATGATGTCAAAATGTCTTGCTTGTTATGAGGAGAGGATGGGATTGAATTGGAGGAGTGATGCTGGATCGAGCAATGGGTTGTAACTCTTCCTTTTACTAATAAAGTGTTCAAAGCTTTTTCCATATGCTTGTGTTATTCATTTATGCTTTCATATGTGTATCATGTACTTGATTTCATGTTATGTTTAATCAATATATCATTATCGTATGCTTTAATTGCTTATTGTCTTCTGTCTATGTGCAGGTACTCTTCAAGTAGATTAAGTACAGAGAGGAGCGACAAAATTGGTCAAGGGAGATAAGGAGAAAGCGAAAGCTACAGGTAGGCTTCTTTGCCTCTTATTTTATTTATTGGTCATAGGAAAAGTAGAGAATGCTTTGCACTGTTGTTCTAGACTTAGCTACTAGTATAGGGGTTTAAGCGTTTATCCGTAGACACTAAAACTTCCCAAAACATCACTCTCCCCACTTCTCTTCATTCTGGCAATGGATAGCTTAAATCTGCACATAAAAAGAGTGCTTCTGGAGGAACAGTTTCAGCCAGTAAAGATGGGAAGCAACATCAGCATCTCGCACAGTCTTTTTGTTGATTATATCCTTATCCTGGGTATGCTATGTCGCTTTTCCTAGTTATGTCTCTTTAATATTTTCAATAAATTCGCAAATGCTACAGGATTGCTCATAAATAATAACAAATCTGTAATATATCATGGAATTTGTGACATGGAGGTCATCACATATATAGAAGGTTTATTTGGGATCAAGGCAATGTCAATACAAAAAGTAATGAAATATCTAGTATATCGCATTAAACATGATATCAAACCTTGTTGTTACAAATCTATTGATTGGCAATGGATTACTGACCGTTTCTTCAAAAGGATATCTGGGTGGGGGTTCAGAAGCCTTTCGTTGAGGGGCCAAGTCGTCCTCACCCAAGCAGTATTAGCGCAAATGGGGGTTTATTGGGCTCATATATATCTCATCCCTGCATCCATTGTTAATGAACTAAACCTCCTAACGAAAAACTTGATCTGGGGGGGGAACCATGAAAGGAAAAAATATCATTTGACCAAACTATCTAGCATTACTTTCCCCAAGGATTTGGGTGGATGGAGGATTACAGACCTTCATAGATTTGGTGGAACAATGTTGATGAAATCTTTATGGAGGGGTTTATTTGGGGATGGTACTTGGAGTAAAATCATTCAGCACAAGTACCTCAAAGATAAAAATTTCAGGTTTTCGTACAAAAAGGGCACCATTGGCATCAAGCAGGGATCTGCCATCTGGCAAAGCTTTCGAAAAATGGATAAAAATTTCTTTCAACGACTTGCATGGAAATTTCAAACTGGGAATTGTATATTCATTGGTGTCAACCCAATCCTTGGGGTTGGGGAGGAATGCTCCATCTTTGGGAACATCAAAAATCACCTAAATGGATAGGGCATTTATTTCTGGGATCAAGCCATAAATGATTGGCAAGATCCACTTCCCATTTGGAAGGAAGCTCACACTCTTGGTCTTAATGGCCATATGGCTCTGGAATGGAACAAGATTATTGCTACTATCAAACGCATTAGTATTTTCCGCTCAGGTTCCCGGGACTCAATCACTTGGAAAGGAAAGATGGCAGGTGACAATATCATTGTAGCCGATACGTATTCTACTCTTTCCAAGATGTCGGCTTTACAAGCAGAACTCCAATTCCATTTTGACTTTTGGAAAACAAAAATTCCAAATAAAATCATCATTTTCTCATGGTTGGTCTTCCACAATAAGAATCTGATTTGGGAGAACCTATAGAAAAGGAAATGGAATGGGTCGGGTATATGCTCTATTTGTAAAAGAGACATTGAAAACAACAATCATATTTTCCTACATTGTCTACATACTATTCAGGTATGGAAGAAGTCGTCTAATATTTTTGTTTTTCAGTATATACTTCATTCCTCCATCAAGGATTCCCTAAAATGGTGGAGCACTCAGAAGCCCACCTGGAGAGCCATTCCACTATTTATCATATGGACCATCTGGAACTGGCAAAACAAGTATCTTTTTCAAAACTCACTGGATGATTTCCATCTGGTCATTTATAGAATCATATCTAACTTCTTTGTTTTCTCTTCACAACCCACTCATCCCTGCAACAGCCCACACATGCACATTGATACACAGTTTCTGTATCCGATGGGATTTTTTGACAGAGCAGCACAAAGAAGTTCATGTGCATGTGGTGTTTGTATTGCTATATCAGCTGAACTATCCTACAGGATCTCCTGGAACGGAGGTTGCGGCACCAACAACAAGGCGGAAGCAATAGCTCTATGGGGCTTCTTGTGGTTCAACAATTTTCGTAATATTCCCTACTTGCACATATACGGAGACTCAAAGATCATTATTTCCAAGTATTGGGAAAAGCCTCCATTAAAACTCCTATGCTACAAGGATGGCTGAAATGGATAGAGTTCCTTTGGAAACTTCATGAAGGATCCACAATCTAGCATATTGACAGACGCCAAAACAAGGAAGCATATAGATTATCAAAAAAAGGATTGTTGGGAATGACAGGTAAATGGTATTTGGAGATCACCTGGGAGCACAATACATATGATATGGGGGACTTCCTATTTCCGGGTTAAATCTAAACCTCCCTCTTTTTTCTACAAATTTTGTATATGTCACTTTTTGACTTGTTGTTTTTAATCAATATCTGCATTTTTGTTTTACAAAAGGGGATGCTTCTTATCTGTCCCTGAATACTATAGAATATATGCACCTAGGGTGCTATGACTTCTTTTGCTCGATTATGTATATTGCAGTCTAATAGCTCACTTTTTTCCTCTTATGAGAGATGGCGAACAAGTTTCCAAATCATCTTGTGAATGATATATATGGAAACTATTTTCTATATTTTTTTGAGTTAATATAATATACAACTTTTTTCTTACTGAAAAGAAAAAAAATCTAAGAACTATGAATTTATCATTTGGGGAATAGGTAATCATGTACGAGAAATAACCAAACTCCAGAACCAATTCGATCTGCAATGAAATGATGTTCCAAACTTCTCATTTGCACACAATGACTTTTGACAATGGTAATGGTCTTGACAGCTGAAACTTAGCAATTGGCTTAAATTGGTGTTTTTCTTAACAATTGGTCATAAACCTTGACGCATGGACTTCAAAAATGCTTTCAGTTGTTACCTTAGCGGTGTATATGACCCTTGTTACTACAAGTGTAACAACATTGTAGGAGTTTTAACGAACCTTTGAAAATTTCTCAAAATTTTCCCACAACCAATGAAGATGAACTTCTAATGTGGAAAAATTTAACAAACTAATCTTTGTGTACTTAAATTTCAGCAGGTTATGATTATCACTAATTCTTCTTAACAAATGAGCTCCTCCATTTCACCATCTAGTTGGCTATTCTCGTGCTTTTCCTTCTGTTTCCTGAATATGGGATATATCCCACATGCAATAATAGAAAGGATATAAAGCGTTAATTTTGAGTGCCCTTAGTTTCTTTTTATGCATGGCTCATATTATAACACTCTTGTCTCTTTGCTTGGTGTTGTGCGTTGAGCTACTTTGGCTTGTGACCATGAATGAACTTAGAGATTGAGCCCTTTGCAACAGGTTTTTATTATTATTATTATTATTATATTTATATATATATATATATATATATATATATATATTAATTTAATTTATTTAAAATATAAATAACTATTAAAAATATCTATAAGAACCCTTTGCCTTGCCAAATTTGTATATACCTGAGAGTTTAGTCAGGAAGTGAATTGGAAAATTTCAAAAAAAATCATAACACTGGAAAGGGGTTGAAAAATGTTACAACAATATCCATGCATATCACACATATCAAAGTAAAAGGAATTCTATAAGAACATCTTGTACTTTATGGAGCAATAAATTATTCATCAGTAAAAGGGGCTTTCTCATTATTATATGATATGAACAAATCTTATTAAACAACCTATGTAAAGAAAGAAAAAGACAAATATGGGGGCTTTGAAAAACAAAGGTGAGGGAAGGTAATTCAAGTAGCTAAGCACTCCATCCATATTTCTATAAAATTTACATTTATTTAAAATAAAAATTACTATTAAATATGAACCAGAAATGTATAAAATCCCTTTGCCTTGCCAAATGTGCATATGCCCGAGAGTTTAGCCAACAAGCGAACTCACAAATTTAAAAAAAAAATCATAAAACTTCAAAGGGTTCAAAAATATGTTACAGTAGTATCCATGCAAATCACACATATCAAAGTAAAAGGAACTCTATAAGAACATCTTGGGCTCTATGAAGCAATAAATTGTTCATCGATAAAAAGGCATTTCTCATTATTACATGATATGAATGAATCTTGTTAAGAAACCTATGTAAAGAAAGAAAAAGACAAATATGGGGGCTTGGAAAAACAAAGGTGAGGGAAGGTAACTCAAGTAGCTAAGCACTCCATCCACAAAGGAACTCATGGATAATGGTTTGATATAACCTAGCATAAGATTGTGACACCATTCATGAAATAAACCCCAATCCATAATACCTATCACATACACCTATATTTTGAAAGGATTGGCCTATGAATTGTTCCTACCCTAAGGGTCGAAAGAACCTAATAGGTCCATGTGATACCCCTCCAATATTTAAGCATGATAACTTGTGTACAATCATAATCTAGTAAGGCATTTGAAGATAATGCTTGTGTGAAGTAATTTGATTCCTTGAACATTGAATATGATTCATTCTAATACTCTTATGTTTCTTGGACTCATGGTGTTGATATCACTTGATTCCTTAAGTATGTCCTAGATTTTCTCCCAGGTATAACCAATATCCCTTGAGTGACTGTATGATGCTTCTCTAACACTTCATAAAGTACATATAGTCATTTTGATGATGACACAGAGCACTTTGACAAAGGACATTGACTACTTCTTGAGGAGTGTTGGCCTTGGGATGACTTGACATAGTTGATGATAATCTTTCCCACCTCAAGGACCTCATATGTTTCCACTGTCATGGCTAGGGTGTTGCCTTGAAAGAAAATGTACCTTTGAGATGACAAGACTCCCCGAGGCTAGCATTGCATCTACTTGGTGAACATTGTCTTTCTCTTGAGGATGTTTGATGATGATGATGACATGGGATCCCTTTGGAGGGGAATGTATACCATTTATCATGATGATGCCATGCCCAAACATGATGACATCTTCTATTTTATGCTTTGGATGATGATTTGGTTTCCCTTGTGGATAACATTGAGCATGAGGATGCTTTGCTTCATGATTATGTGTCCTTATCATGAAGGTACATGAATTTTGGGATGAGATATACTCATTGAGCCATTGATTACACATTTCATGAAGAGAAAAACCTTTGGGAGGATGACATAATCCTTCAAGGACACCTAACCCACACCTATGAGTTAAGTGAGGCATAATTTCATGTTATTTCATTAATTTTGGGATCTTTTGGGTTCAACTTGTAACCTATCCAACTTGTATTATGGATTATTATCATCATAGGGATTTTTAGACTAGATTTAGGGAAATCAACCTAGTACCTCCCATATAAAAAAAGGGTCAATTTACCCTTTGATTTGTTGTCACACTTGGAGATCATTTATACTAGCTATTCATCTTTTTATCTTATGTGCGCTATGGATGATCCAAATATCTTTAGCTTTCGGAATTAACCAAGATATTTTACTTGTATTATGTTAGCAAAATTGCGTATGAAAGAGTATGAAAAGACACATGTGCATACTGTAAAGAAGCAAAAACATAAGGACAACCATCAAATAAAATAACACAAACACATTGATAATGGTGTTCACCCAATGTGGGTTACATCTCTGGGCTAGGTGTCAAGAGTGGAGAGACCACTTCATTAAATGTTGTTGGAAATGTGCTTACTACTGAGAGGGGGGAGGTGAATTAGCAATAACTATGTTTCCTTAAATTTTGTATCTCTTTCCAATTTACTGAAACACACTCACACATTATGTCATTAGTATAATAACCAGAAAATCATACAACAACTATCATGATCATCATATGCAAGACCATAACAATCACACGCATAAGGGACACAAGGATCTCTAGTGGAAAACCCCCCTTCAGGGCAAAACCCACCCTTCACTTTTTTTTTTGCTTTGCTTCTAATTTTATTAATTATGCAAATCAATTTACATCATAGCTAGCTATGCCCAACAAGGAATTTTTCCATATACATCGACCAAGTGAACGCTTATCCACTAGAGACTCCTGTCTCCTAAAAGCCTCACCCAACCACCATTGGACTATGAGAATGTTTCTTCCTTTTACTAGCTACCTACACCCATAGGCAAGGAACGCATATGCCTTTCTCCAAGCTAATTCGATCTGCTGATCAATAGGGCCACATTTCATAATATTTCAAACTGGACCCTTGCACAAGACAACAACTTCTCTCTTTGAAAATCTCAACACATCATCACAACCAACAAAACATCAACACCATACAATCTCTCAACAATTCAGCTAGAAGCATATGTAGGTTATGGTTCTTACAATCAATTCAACACAAAAAACATCTCACACATACAAATTTTCTCATAATATAACAGGTTACACATACAAATCCACCTACAACATCATCAAAATCCACTCTCAATACAACTACTACAGTAGCATAGTAAATATGACATAAAAACAAAAACATGTAGTGCATAGATGAAATTCTACAATCATGCACATGAAACATCTACCTCTATAAACTCTCTATTTCCTGTCCTCCAAAACTCTGTCATAATTAGCAGAACAAACTATGTTCTCTAAATACATGGTTGGCCTCTCTTTCATTCTCCTCCTTATTTGAGCTAACAAGATGATAAGTTTGTGTGCTATTATCACTAAAATCAACCTCTACAACATAAGATTTTGTAGGAGGTTTCCCTCAGTCTGCTCTCTGCACAAAGATCAACTCTAATTCCTCAACCCAAAAGGTTGATCCTCTCCTCCTTTTAAACATTTTTTGCCACTAACTCCACTCCTCACCTCATTAAGGCATTCACATCTCAAAACACATCAATACATGTTGATAAACTCAAATTAAATCATCCATGAATATTCTCGAAGAAGAAACATCATAAAAATCAAATAATACATCCGAGGAGTGTGAGAAATGTAGAGAAAATTCATCTACAAGCCTCGACGCTTCCATGACACATTGTGAATGCGTAGAAGGCCTTAGATGCTCCCACAAGCCTTTGTGCTAGTGTCCAGGGGCTTCCAGATGCTCCCACAAGCCTTTGTGCTAATGTCCAGGGACTTACAGACGTTCCCACAAGCCTCTGTGCATGCATCCAGGGCTTAAACTCACCAAAAACCATGCCTCCCCTGCTCAGAACTTGCCTCAACTTGTTACACTATTTTTCAAGCCTCTCTAGGTCCCTTGGAAGAAAATGGAACCTCTGCAACACTCCATCAATCCACTGGAGTAACTCCATTATCATCACAAGTCAAACTAGGTTGACTTAGATGCCATCCATCAGTTGCACTAGCTCTCAAGCAATCAATATTTACCAAAGCTACTTCAACATCTGGAACAACCTCTCTAACACCTGTAACATTTTCCAAGCTATGAAAAACCTTAGAAACATTGTTGCAAACTTCTGAAGATTCCAAACATGATGTAGTCATCATAAGTGCAAGGACCAAACCATGAGAGCATAAACTAGCTCAAATGGCATCATCCACAAGGCTCAACATCAAACATGAAGATCTATTGTACATGGGATCATGTCAGCCTCTACAACACATGTAAACATCAACTAAAAAAACTCAAGAGAACCAAAGCCACATCTAAAGAGCATCAAGGACATATCTCAAGCATCATATGCATGGAGACCTAGCCATCCAAACCAACAAGACCAGTAGAGAACCTGCAACACAAGCATATGTCACAACAACCATGCATAATCTAAAACCAATGCCATTAACCATAGCATATGCATACCATCGAACAACATACTCATACATGTTGACATCAATGCCAACATCTCACTACAAAACTCATCATCTCATCACAGTCGATGCAGCCTCCTCCAACACCATGCTACTAGGCTAACATCAATGCCAACTAAGAAACTCATCACCACATCAATGCCAACAATCTCCCCATTTGGCATTAGTATCAACACATGTTGGGTCAACCAAAACCATCCTAAAGAAAGACTGAACTCCTCATTTTCTCCCTCTTTGATATCAATGGCAAAGGGAATAACAAGCAACAACAAACATAACCATCCACATATGGGTAGCAACATACAACTATACTCCTCATGGAAGTATGACAAAAAATAATAGTGGCAGCAGAAAACTCTCTCTCTCCTGAAGAAGAAATAGCAAGCTCTCCATGAACACCAATCTTGACCACCACCACCAGCAATCACTCCAACAACATGATAAGCAACAACATATCCATGAGTAACATCACTCTCTCCATCAACAGCAAGATGCTCTCCATGAGCACCAATCTCATCCAGTAGAAGAAACACATCATATGCAACAATAGTAGAATCATCAGTAATAGCATAACATGAGTAGCAACACTCACTCCACAGACATCACCAACATCATATCCATCATCAACAACAACAACTAACAATGCCTCTTTGCAACGGAAATATCCTCTTACCAATACACATCTGGTGGAAAACATAGCAGCACCAAACATGCTCCCTCAATCAGCAACACATCATGAATGAAGATAAGAACAAGGAATAAGCATTCTCCCTCTAAACAAAATCATCATGTAACCAATTCCTTCTAATTGAAGGCTACACCTCAAAGACCATGGACTGACAATATAACATATGACTGACCAACACCCATTAGCCCATATGAATGGTTGCCCTCATCAGTGAATACTAGACATCAATACTCTCTCTCCACATGACCATGACCAAAGATATACAATACAATGTAGTACATGGCTATATAATGAAATACAAGGCTATCAAATGACTAATACATGATGTACAATATCCCAAAGATTGATGCAACAACTCATACCAATTCTAACTCTCATGACTCATGACCTTCCTATCACCAACTAATGACAACGTAGACTCAGTGACATGAACACTTCGAATACATGGCTTCATAGGACAATGCATGGAATTTTGAGTACCTAACTGATTTGAGACATTATGAACAAATACATTACCATAAATGCCTCATAGACATTAAGACCATCCTTGTACAATGTGACACATGAGGTACCAATATCATATATGAGTCTTCATGAACCAACACTTCAAATGGAGAGCAATCAAACCAAACTTATATCATGCATGAATGTCATCAATAAACCCATAAATCTTATACATTTCAGCCAAATTTCAAGGAGACATCAACAAATGTATCATATAAATCCTTATCTCTTGCAGCAAATGAGGTATATCATAGCAACAAATGTAGCAGCAATAAACTTAGTAGCAACATCTCTCTCTACCAAGACAATCATCATCCATGTCATGGTAATAATAGCAGCAACATATTATGACCATCAGAAACAACAACATCAATGACTCATCTTTAATGATCTTATCTAAAATCAACATTGCAGCAATAGTATATGGAAAAATCCTCAACTAATAACCATGCAACCATGTCATTGTACCACATCCTCTAGGAATGAGACAACCAACAAAATGAGAAATATGAAATATAAGTTTCAACCATTCTCGCATGATATCATATGGGAGAAATTCATTCACCACAACCAATGTATAAAACTTCAGCCACCATCATCAAAATAATGTTCAAAAACTATGCAGCAATACTCCTTAAGAATTCAAAAAAACAACCAACAACTTTCTAGGCACATGCATGCATCAATAATTCTTCCTCATGTGAAAGATGAAAATCTAATGAAGCACTATAAATGAGGATTTCAATGGGAATAACATCACTCTCTCAAGCTATCACCAAACGTCCCATGAATTCATCCAGCATGGCATAAATTATATACATGCATAACATATAATCATATCAAACTCCCCCTACACATATGCCATGTCTCCATCAACTATTACTTGTTGCATAAGGCATGCGTTAGTGTGCATACATATAAATGATATTCACACAACATGGATGCAACCATCAACAATCATGAGTCAAAAGATAAAAATACCATGCAATATATCAATCTTGTAGACTCCCACTGAACTCATGCGCTCTTCTTCCATGAATGGATGCATGAAACCAAAAATTCCTTCTTTTAATCGCATGTACCTATCAAGTTTGGCTTCTCTTGAAGCCATCTCCTACTGGGCACAAGACGAAAATCTACTCCCCCTGTGTTATGAAACCAGCTCAAAAAAAGATAGAAAAGAGAGATCAACGCCTTATAATTCAGCCTCTTCGAGGGGGCAACCTCCTTTACATTACATAAATGAACAATTCTTGGATGATTCAAATGAAAAGACCTCCTCTCTATATATAGGAGTCTAAGGGGTCATAACATAATCAGAGCCTACATAACAATAATAATGTAAGGGCACAATAATAACAATAGTGGGCTTCTATGGGGCACAATAGTAACAATATGGGCACTACATGGGTACATCAATATAATAATGGGTATAACTCAGTAGTAATGGGGTAATCACTAGTATTATAGGGACCCAACACCCTGAGTAGAATATCCTTCTTCAAACCAAACCATCTTTCCTTGAAATCCTTTAAGGTTCTTTGTAACTCATCTTTTCTTATCCATGCTTTCTTTGTCTTCAATGGTGGCCTTTCTCCTTTTGTGGGATCAAACCTCTCATATTTGCAAGCTAGTTCTTTGTGGCCATATTTTCCACACTCGAAACAACGGTTATCCAAAGGTCTATGTTTTCTTGCATAAAATTTACAATCTCTAGCATGATGACAAAAATGATTGCAAGAAAAATAATATCCGTAAAATAAACTTGGATACCTTGTGCTTTGATTTTTCGGATGATGTGCTCTTGGTTGCGTCCTTGATCTTTTGAATTGCTGCAAATTGTGGTTTCGTTCTTCTATCCTTTGCTTCTGATAATAAACACTTTTCTTCTTTGGATTTCTTTGATGATGATGCTTCCTAGGCCCTTGATTGACTTGGGATGTGGTGGTGTGCTTATGATTTTCTGCTACATGGTTGTCTTCACTTTCTCCTCTCCATTTAAAAATTTTGATCCTTCTTCAAAGCCCAATCCGCTTTTGGTATGAGGAGATATCTGACTAATAAGGATCTCACCAAAATTTTGCTTCTTTTATCCAACTTCCACTATTGAGATAGTTGATTATTTTCATTTTCAAGCTCACATCTCAAAGAAGTTAATTCATCTTCTAATCTTGCACAATACTCTTCCTGATCTTGCAATTGATTCTTCAACATCTCATTTTCTTTTATGACATTTTCATGTGGTATCTCTTGATCAGTGGAAATTGTGTCAATGTTCTCATGGTTGCTCTCACAATCTCCTTGAGAGGAGATTGAATCTTCTTCTACTATGAATGTAGAATCTTCTGTAATATGTTCCTTTTCTTCAAGAATGGAGTGAGGTTCTTCAATAATTTCTGAAATATGAGATTCATCTCTTCCATACATACAATCCGATTTATCCATAATCTCTTTTGTAACCTTGCATTGTCTTACTATAGCAACATCATGATCTAATAGAGTCCTTAAAATGATCTCTTTGGCTTTCTCATTTGATTCATCATACATATTGTATTATAATGAGAGAAAAACATCCTCATCAATATCAATAAAATGAGTTTTCAATCTTACCTTCCATAGTGCATAATTCGATCGATGAAGAGTGTGTAGTCCATCTTCTCCAAAATCTCCTTGATAGCCCATGATCTACCTTCCAGTGTGAAGTTGCAACAAATGAAACTTGGCTTTGATATTAATTGTTGGAAATGTGCTTACTACTAAGAGGGGGGGTGAATCAGTAGTAACTGTGTTTTGTTAACTTTTGTGTTTATTTTCAATTTACTAAAACACACTCACACATTATTTCATTAGTATATTAACCAGCAAATCAAACAACAACTATCATGATCATCATATGAAAAAACATAAAAATCACATGCACAAGGGACACAAAGATCTCTGGTGGAAAAAACCCCCTCCGGGTCAAAAACCACCATTTGTTTTTGTTGTTTCTTTGCTTCTAATTTTATTAATCATGCAAATCAATTTACACCATAGCTAGCTATGCCCAACAAGAAAGTTTATCATATACATCGACTAAGTGAACCCCTATCCATTGGAGACTCCTATCCCCTGAAAGCCTCGCCCAACCACCATTGGACTATGAGAATGTTTCTTCCTTTTACCGCCTACCTACACCCATAGGCAAGGAACACCTATCCCTTCTTCACCAAGCTAATTCGATCTATTGATCAATAGGGGCACATTTCATAATATTTAAAATTGGAATCCCGCACAAGATAGCACCAACTTCTCTCTTTGAAAATCTCAATACATCATCACAACCAACGAAACATCAACACCATACAATCTCTCAACAATTAAACTAACAACATATGTAGGTTATGGCTCTCATAATCAATTCAACGCACAAAACATCTCACACATACAATTCTACTCATAGTATAACAAGTTTCACATACAAATCCACCTACGACATCATCAACATCCACTCTCAATACAACTACTACAATAGCATAGTAAATATTACATAAAAAAAAAACATGTAGTTCATAGATGAAATTCTACAATCATGCACATGAAACATCTTCCTCTGTAAACTCTCTATTGTGGGTCCTCCAAAACTTTGTCACAATTAGCAGAACAAATTCTGCTTCTCTGAATACATGGTTGGCCTCTCTATCATTTTCCTCCTTCTGTGAGCTAACAAGATGATAAATCTGTGTGCTCTTGTCACTAAAATCAACCTCTGCAACACAGCATGTTGTAGGAGGTCACCCTCTACTCTCTACACAAATATCAGCTCTAATTCCTCAACCCAAATGGTTGATCTGCTCCTTCTTTTAAATAATTTTTGCCACTAACTCCACTCCTCACCTCATTAAGGAATTCATACCTCAAAACACATCAAGACATGTTGATAATGTCAAATGAAATCATCCATGAAGATTCTCGAAGAAGAAACATCATAAAAACCAAATAATACATCCGAGGAGCGCGAGAAATGTAGAGAAAAGTCGTCTACAGGCTTGGATGCTCCCATTACACATTATGCATGCATCCAAGGCCTTAAACTCTCCCACAAGCGTCTTTTCCAGCATCCATGGGCTTCCAGACGCTCCCACAAGCCTTTTTGCTAGCGTCCAGGGATTTTCCAGACACTCCCACAAGCCTCTGTTCCTGCGTCTATGGCTTAAACTCACTGAAAACCATGCCTCCTCTACTCAGAACTTGCCTCAACTTGTTCCACTATTTTTCAAGCCTTTGTAGATCCCCTGGAAGATAATGGAACCTCTATAACACTCCATCAATCCACTAGAGGTACTCCATCACCATCACAAGTCAAACTAGGTTGACTTGGATGCCATCCATAAGTTGCACTAGCTCTCAAGAAATCAACCTTCACCACAGCTACCCCAACATCTGAAACAAACTCTCCAACACCTGTAACACTTTTCCAAGCTATGAAAATCCTTAGAAACATCCTTGCAACCTTCTTAAGAGTCCAAACATGATGTAATCATCATAAGTGCAAGGACCAGACCATGAGAGCATAAACTAGCTCATATGGCATCAGCCATGAGGCTTAACCTCAAACATGAAGATCAATTATACATGGGATCATGCCAGCCTCTATAACACATGTATACATCAGCTAAAACAACTTAATAGCACCAAAGCCACATCTCGAGAGCATCAAGGACATATCTCAAGCATCATATACATGGAGACCTATCCATCCAATCCAATAATACCAATAGAGCACCTACAACACAAGCATATGTCACAACAACCATGCATAATCCAAAACCAATACCATCAACCATAGCATATGCATACCATAAAATAACATACTCATCCATGTTGACGTCAATTCCAACATCTCACTACAACACTCATCATCTCATCACAGTCAATGCAGACTCCTCCAACACCATGCTACTAGGTTGACATCAATGCCAACCACGCAACTCATTACCACATAAATGACAACGATTGTTGCAAGATGATGATGAGTACATGGTACATTCTTTGTCATTACAAGGATAAATTCCCTCAACCAGCGTGGCATGTCTCTCCACGAGACATCCTCCCTATAGGAACTCTCACTCAAATGAGCCCTCCTTCAGCATGACAAACTAATAAATTCTCACATGATGTGGCATACAAGTATCCCTCAACATAATGATAATTAGGGATCTCAACAACAAAAACATCATCTCAACAAATCAAATAAATACATGTCATAACTACATCATATACCTCCACTCTTAGGGATGGACGAAAATTGCAAATCTTGACTACTAAAATGGACACCACCACTAAATTGGTGGCGTAAAATTGTGTCAAACGACTATAAAATTTGCCCCTTTCTGACTCCGTCAAAATTTAGACCCTTGGGAATCTAGAAGATTCCTCCAAAGATTCCTTCCTAAAGATGGCTGAAAAATATGCTGCTCTAATGAAGATTCTAAGCACACCACTATGCTCCCTATGAAATTCTGTGAAAAATGACTATAAAGTTGGCATCATTCTGCCTCGGTCAAAAAATCAACCCCCAAGGGAATCTTTTAGATTCCACAAGATTTTGCAATGATTCCTTGTTGTTGTCCTTCTGAATTTTTGCTGCTGAGATATGGAGACAAATATCACGATTGGACTCCTGGCGAGAAAACGTGCAAAAATGACTATAAACTTGTCAAATTCTGACACTGGCACCTCTGGCCCTCTAAGGGAATCTTTTCAGCATCTAGCATATTCCCCTGCTCATGGTTGCACCAGCCTTGGTTTCTCCTAGTTCCACTCCACTCCTCCACCGCCGGTTCGCTGGGCAAATATGTTGAGGTCTTATATAATTTGGTGGGCTAATTTTCCGACATAGGGTAATTGGCCCGTTGGTGGATATGGGTGGATTTGGTGGGGGTGGACAGGGTTCAAACCTCACCCACCCCATACATAGTGTGAAATTGTTTTAATAATCACAATGATTATATATATTAACATTTGCGGTTATAACATGGTTCGACGGTGACATTAATTGTGGTGGCTTTTGGTTAAATGTTGCTTCGCCAACAGACAGGTCGTTGATTAAGCCGGAAGGGTTCGACACCCGCTAGAGCATATATGGTATGTGGTTAATACATATATGTTGGCAATTTTTTAATATGATAGTGGGTTAGTAGGGTTTGACTACCCGCCAACCGTATTGTAACATATATAATATATGTATTTGGTTGGGGTGGCGGGGGTGGTGACCTGCCACCTCTTTTTATATATATTATTTTGTTTTATATATAACATAATAGTTAATTATTTTCTATCAGAAAATAATACATATTAGACAAACTAACAATTCGACAAACTCGCCCTTTTTGGTGGCCAGATTTCATGCATTGGGATTTTGCCAAATTGTTGCCTCGTTAGGACTACCACTTTGCCAAGTTTGACCAGCTATAACTTGAGCATACGAACTCGGATTTGAGTGTCATTTGCACTGTTGGAATCAGGGAAACTAGCACTATGATTTGGTCCTATTTTGGGTGAAATACGAGAACTTTGATTTTTTTAGCTTATCCATAGCCACTTCTAAATTTTGAGTGTGTCTAGAACCACCTAGATCATTCCTCCGCAGCGAGGAGGTTTTGGTCTTCGAAAAGTATGAACATAATCATCAATTTTTGTGTTATAATTTCTGCACCACAAGTTTCCTGACAGGCCATGCTTCCTTCTCCTTCACCCTTGTTCTTCGAAGCCATAAGTGATGAGCTAGCACCTGCATCCCCTAGAAACTTGTAGTACAATCTTTGCAAATTACATGCTCAATTACATTACAAGTCATGACCCAAGCATCCCCATATTTTCCAAGAGTTTATAACACACTCTTTGGTCAAGTTTACATAATAGAAACCAATACCCTAGCTATCTACAAAAGGCCAAAAACATCATTGTTGCTTTAATATGCGATAGAAAACACATCATCACTTTTACAAATATTCTCAACACGTGATTTACAAAATGTGGCCATGACAAGCTATTATATCTAGTAAAATCGTCTCTTACTCAACAAAGTGAACCACCAGGAATGTGGCGGATTTACTTGTTGAACATCTTCACCAACTGGTTTCTGCACAGGCGCTTTGTCCCTCTTGACACGCTGCTCTAGATGGAGCCTCCAACACGTGGCTCTTTGATGTCCACCTTTGTTGCAATGACTGCAAAAATTATTCTTTCTCCAGAATTTCTTAACCTACTTATTTCCTTGATGTGGAGAAGGCCCTTCACGCCTCATCCTCTTTCTTGATGCCATTCTCTTCCAGAACTCAGTAACCACATGGTTATGTAAACCACAAAAACTACATGGTTTTCTACACCATGATTCCTATTCATCATTAAAATGATTGTAATCAAAATGAACTTTAGAATACTAAGACTGCTTATACCTCTCTTGACTACCTTTGATGCAATCCTAGCGACGAGAGCTTGCCTTAGCTCTTCCTCTGCAATGTGCATTGTCATGGGAGGATTGTGATGTGTTCCAATCATCCTTTTCCTTCGATGGCTTCAACAATTCCTTGGAAGCTTATGATACCCTTGAGCACTCTCCTTCAGTTTATCCCAAACATAAAGATCGAGGTCTTTGTACAACCTCTAATGACTGAGTCATTCCTTGGCCATTAACAGCAAGTCCTCCTCCTTTATACCCCATATTGGTAAGGGTCTCATGCCATTTCCTGAAATGGGCACCTCCATATTTCCAACAGAAATAACATCCTGTGGAAATGAAACTGAAGAACGATCAACATTGTTTACCTCGGCTACCTATTATAAAACAAGTGATGATGGTTTCGTTAAGCCTTTGTTTCACTTCAATTTTTCCAAGGCCTCTTCCATGGCTCATAACTGAAGTTATAGTCTCTTCTTCTCCTCTTTTTCTTCTCATAGAAGTGTCCTCAATTCAACATTATTTTCTTGAAGGATCTAATTGATATTGTCATCTGAATTATGAGAAGATGATGAAGAATATTGTTCACTCAACGGGGTAGATGGAACATCATCCTCCGCTCTTTCTTTCTCATGTTCCTCTCTTGTCATCTTCTCCTCATAATATGCATACATTATGTCCACCATGTATTTCATCCTAAGGAGGTCCTCATAGAGATCTATGTTGTTCTCCATTGTCCTTCTTGTTGCATGTTCAATCATTCACATTCACAATTCACATCAGCAAGAAGACCGCTTTGATACCAAACTTGATCCAAATCTCTTTAGCTTCCAGAATTAACCAAGATCTTTTACTTATGTGATGTTAGCATAATTGCATATGAAATAGTATGAAAAGCAACATGTGCATATTGTAAAGAAGTGAAAACATAATGACGACCATCAAAGAAAAGAACACAAACAAATTGATAACAGATTTCACCAAGTGTGGGTTACGTCTCCGGGCCCAGTGTCAAGAGTGGGGAGGTCACTTCATTAAATGTTGCAAGATGATGATGAGTACATGGCACATTCTCTATCATTACAAGGATAAATTCCCTCAACTAGAGTGGTGTGTCTCTCCACGAGACATTCTCCCTATAGGAACTCTCACTCAAATGGACTCTCCTTCAACATAACAAACTAATAAATTCTTACATGATGTGGCATACAAGCATCCCTCAACATAATGATAATCAAGGATATCAACAACAAAAACATCATCTTAGAAAATCAAAATAAAGAGATGGCTTAACTACATCATATGCCTCCAATCTCGGGGATGGCCGGAAAATGCAAAGGTCGACTGCTGAAATGGACACCACCATTGAATTGGTGGCACCAAATCGTGTCAAACGACCAGAAACTTTTCCCCTTTCTAACACCATCAAATTTTGGACCCTTATGAATCTTTAATATTCCCCCAAAGATTCATTCCTGAAGATGGCCAAAAAATACACTGCTTAGATGAAGATTCTGAGCACACCATTACGCTCCCTATGAAATTCTGTGAAAAATGACTATAAAGTCGGCATCATTCTACCTTGGTCAAAAATCAGCCTTTGTTGAAGTCTCAAAAATCACTGCAACAACATGGGGGAAAACCACCCAGTCAGGGACTTGAATACCATCCCTTTTCCGTTTGGATTAGTGGCTCTGACTGGATATAATGGGACCAGATTCCCAATCAAAATGTGATAGTATGGATAGGGTGTTTGATTGATAAAACTAAGTGATATATGGGGTGGTTTTCGATTTAAAACACACACACACACACACATATGTGTGTGTGCGTAACCTATCTATGTATATTACCTGGGAATTTAAACTTATATTTGTGCAATCTAAAACGATGATCCTTAGTATTTGATAATGAAGATTAAACAGATACTAACATAAATAAAAAACCTTTGAAGTAATTATTTTGATTAAATAGTTAATCAAAATAATTTATAAAGCATATATGGCATCAAATATCGTTTGACCAATTTCTCATCAATGTATTAAAAATAAAAATCCTAGTATGTTCAAAAGTGAATGGATATAAAACTGTATGGAAAAAGATACATATGATAAACAGTATATAGAAATGGTTGTTAATTCATGAACAATTAAATACACAAAGATAAAAGTACCTGATGCATATCAGTCCGCTCATAAAATAAGTAGCTCCAATCCAATCTGTCTTATTAAGATGGTTTGCAAAAATTACAAAAGTGCAAGTTTTTGTAAGCCTTCTCTAGCAAAAGTTCAGGACTCTGATTCAAGGATTCTAATAAGAGAAACTTTAAAGTACAAAAGTGCAAGCTAGTAAAGAGTTTCTTTATAAAATTTTGGACCCTTTCTTAAAAGACATGAAAGGTTTTTATAATAAAATATAATTACAAAAATAGGTAATGCATGAAGTTCTGAGGAGGTTTAAACAACCCTCCTGGAAATAAGTCACAGAATTATGTAAAAGATAAATTATGGAAATGACTCATTCTAGCATGCAGTGGTGTCTACTCTTTCATTTGTTGTCTGAGATGATATATATCCAACATTGGCTTGAATTCAGGTGGTTGTTTCATCCTTGTACGCCTTTGGCTGGTATACACTACATCTGAGAGGGAAGGCAGCATCTGCATGGTTGAGTCAGCAAGACAGCGTAGCACTAACCACTGACTATGTGGCTTTACCAGATACCTCCAATACACTTCCTAGTCCAGCTTTGTAAGATGTTTGATCACTTCTTCTTTTGTTGTAGAGGTTTCCTGCCATTTTTCTTCTAATTCTTTGATATTGGGAGGACTCCCAGGTGGGCATGCTTGTATCAGGTTGGCATTGTGTAAATTTTCATTGATGGTCTCAATGATCTTGCTTGCAGCATCGGTTGCTCTTGCAACTGCCCTTTCTACCTGTTTTAGTTGTATATCCCATTCAGTTAAAAGGATATAATTTTGAGTCTCTTCTATCCTAGATAGATCTGTTATCCTTCCTTCTCGAGTATCTTTCCATGTAATGTATCTTGAGATTTTCTCATCAATATCGTTGAAGATGACCCTCATATTGGATACTTGATACCTCAGTGAATCGCTTTCCTTGCACAACAGATTGATGATTGATAGCCTCTGACAAAATGTTTCATGTTGCATAGATAACAAAGAATTCATTTCAAGTGCTTCTTTGACAAACTCCTCAACTTTAGGATTGTCTTTCAATTATTCTACAGAAAATCACAGTTGTTGTATTTGAGCATCTTTGGAACTTGTCTCTTCTTGAAAGTGGAGCTTTAATTGATAAAAGCTCTATTGTAGTTGTGCCAGTTTTGTGCCTTCATCTGATGGTCCATATTTTTCTTTTCATCGGCCAACTATTGTTCCAATTGTTGTATTCTCTCATCCTTGTCCTTTATCAATTGTTTGACCTATGTTGCCTTTTCAATAGTAGTATATGCATAAGAACCTGTAAACTGTGATAGTTTGGTCAAGTTATCCAAAGTATCCATAGGAGTATCCTTCCAAACAACATCCATTGGCTCATTTTCAGGACTTATCACCGAGGTCTGATCTATTTTCCTTTTCTTCCTTTGTCGTTTTACTACAGCTTGATGTTTTGGACTATAAAAGACATCAAGAGGAGGACTCTCCTCTACTGTGAGAACAATTTCGGTTTAGGGGAAGGACGGGATGATTTCAATTTCTTATGTGATAACAGTCTTGTCAGTAGCTATGATAGTAAGCAAGCATTGTCCAGTATTATGAGGTGTTTTGAATATGTGTTGGGTTTCAACATTCTCCTCCCCTTGCTATCCTTTGAGTTGTTGGTTAAACTATTTGCATGCCTCATCTAGTTTGTTTTTAAATGGGTTCTCCTTTGTGTGTTATTTAGTGGAAATATCTTTCACTTCCTTCTCTGTTGAGGCCTTTTAAGTTTCCCTTTTAGTGTCCTTTACAAGACTCTTCTTGGGGATTTTCTAGAAACTTTTCTATCAGTCATGCTCTGAACCGTGGCCCAATCTCTGCTCTGATGTCTGTTCAGACCCCTATTCTAGTTTTTCTTTTGAGTTATTCTCAAAATTGTGTTCTAAGGCTTTCTCTGAATCATGCTCTAAGTTGTGCTATGATCCCCTTTCTGAACTTTGGCTTGAAATGTTTTCTATTTCGGTATTTGGCTTAGGTATTTTTAGTAGGTCCAAAGGGACCTTCAGTAACCTCTCTTTCCCGTATTGGTGGAAATGAGCCAAACCTAGTGGATTGATTCTCAAAGTAGCCATATGTTGGACTTGTGAGAAGAGCTCAGCTGACTCAAATAAATAATCAAAATCGTCCTCTTCATGGCTGAACTGCCTTACTTTAAATGATGCAGTATTTTTTTGTGCAACTTTATTGGGGCCATACTTCCTGTCAGGAACCGTAGCAAGCTTCAAACATAAGATGTGGTCAATTTCAAGTGCAGCATGCTTGAAATCATGCAACGCATAAACACCACATTGAAAGGGAAAAGAAGGCCAAAGGAATTTCTTGTGTTCTTTCAAGGTTTTGGTTATCCCATCCCCTATAGTCTGGTAAGCAATTTCCCTAGCAAGATGTTTATCAGGTACATACCAAGGAAGGACATGAGGGGGTGTTATGCTTCCGAAAACCTTGATATAGGTAAATAGCTCTTCCCAAAACCACCTAGCTACTGGAAAAATATCGATCTTGGCCTCATCGAATAACCTTGGTGCCTTCTTATGAAAAATCGCTTACTGGATTGATAACATAACTCCCTGGAAGATTTTGTAGAAATGGGCTTGGTAATTCGACTCCCACATAGTTTTATGATATATATGAATGCGGGTAGGGTCTTGAATAGTCCATTTCCACCCCATAGTTGGAAAATTGGTGGTGAAACAGACTGCATCCATAATATAAGCACTCTTAAAGAATGGTGGGACTGTCCTGGAGGTGACAAATCTCTTTTCCCTATATTCCTGAATTTGCATAGCTAGGTTGTTAGATAAAATGGTACCCAAATCCATTACAAAGGAGTTCACAGATGCATCTATTAAGGGAACCCACTCAATAGAAAACTTGGTGGTATCAACATGCCCAAATAGTCTACACATAATAGTTGTGACACAAGAGTGAGGAGCAGCAAGAGATGATATAGGAAACATACCCATTTTCTCCTGTTTGAACGCGCTGGAACTGGATTTCCATTGCTGAATTGGTTATAATGGATCCTCATTCTCCTTCGAGAAATTCTCAAGGAAAGATTTATCATATACCTTTTGTGGGTCTGGTATATGATACATTCTTTTCAGATCCTCCATCGTGAAGGAACCAATAGCTTATTTTCTTGAAGTCAAGAATGCACAGTCTATTATGTTGATGTTGTCTATAATCCATTTTACCATGTCATTGTATGGTAAAATCTTCGATTTGGCAACAATTTGGTGTAAAAAGGAACTTTCGCTTCAAAATAAGAAGCCTCAGAAGAAGGGGTATCATCTGTTGTTGCTTTGGTTTGAATTATTTTTGGGCCCTCCTTTTCCAGCAGATTGTACATAGCTTCCCATGAGGAGGTCCCGCTATCAATGGTGCATTTGGTGTCTAAAAATAATGGAAGCATTTCAGTGACATCAGAAGTAGAGGATTGTCGCCAGTCTTTCCCTTCTTAGATTTAGTCATTTTGTCACACAATTTGCTTTCATGAGAAATCATAAAATACAGAGAATACAGAGTAAATGAAGATAAAATAGGAGTTAAACGTAAACGCATGCGAATACATAAAATTTTTGAAATGACCGAAAGAGAGGTTTTAATGCAAATCAATCTAAACAGGTCACCAAATTTCCTTGGGCCTTCAAACCATTAATACTGTTAGAACCCATTAATTAATAGAAATCATGGCTCCGCATGTTTTATTTATTACTCATTAGTATATCACATCGCAAGAGTTGCTCGGATGGTGAAATAAGTTCATTCTTTAAGCGTTGAGCTGATATGCGATAACGATATCACCGTATCGGTGTGTTAAGTGTGGGAGATCAGAGATTGCAATAATCACATTATCACAATATCGCAATGTTCATCTCGAGATACGGAGAATAGATATTTCCCAGAAAGTTTTAGCAGTTCCGATTGCGATGAACGATGTGGCAGTATAACGGCCCCTAGGTTTATATTTAAGCAGAATTTTTGTTTAACCTTTATAATTTCCTTGGGAACTTTCCTTTAATAAATAGCTTTATCTCTATCGGAACCATTTGGAATGTTATGGGTGGATTTTTTTGGTATTCTTGCGATACATCAGATGCGATTGTATTTTAATGATATGGTTTAATGTTCTGTCAGGTTCGATGATATCACGTTCTGTGAGAGGGGGGATTTTCGGGAATATGAATTGCGGTGTGGGGCATTTATGCCTTAAAACATCTTCATTAATCTTTTTAAGCCTTTATAAAGAATGAACGTGTTTGGGTTCTCCGGGGGCTATCGTTTATCGCAGTCACATGTCTTGACTCAATGGATAAATGTATACTCTTGAGACTTTGCGATTTGTGATATGGTCGGACTTGCCTTTAAAGGAGCCTTTTTTGGTCATTCAAGATTTAGTGAGGTTTTATTAAAAGGGAAAATTGAATTTATTCCTAAGAAAACCTTTTAAATTAAACTTATATTCTTATGTTTTTAAAATTTTTAAAGGGTCCCAATTTATTTGTACAATAAATACCTAAGGATTAAGACGAATAAATGGGGGGTTGTTGCATAGCACAACATCCTTAAAGGGAATCTTTTAGATTCCATAAGATTCTATAAAGATTCCTTGTTGTTGGCCGCCTAAATTTTTGTTGCTCAGATGGGAAAACGGACATCATGGTTGGACTCCTGGCGAGAAAACATGTAAAAATGACTACTATAAACTTGTCAAATTCTGAAACTGGCACCTCTGGCCCTTTAAGGGAATCTTTTCAACATCTAGCATATTCCCCTGCTTATGGTTCCACTGGCCCTGGCCACTCCTGGTTCTACTCTGCTCCTCCACCGTTGTCCGTTGGGAAAATGTGTTGAGGTCTTGTATAATTTGGCGGGCGTATTTTCCAAGATAGGGTTGTTGGCCCTTTAGTGGATATGGGTGGATTTCATGGGGGCAGACAAGGTTCAAACCCCAGCCACCCCATACATAGTGTGAAATTTTTTTAATAATCATGGTGGTTATATATATTAACTTTGGTAGTTATAACATGGTTTAGTGGTGACATTAACTGTGGTGGCTTTTGGTTAAATGTTGCTCCACCAGCGGACTGGCTAGCGGTTAAGTCGAGCAAGTTCAACACCTGTCGGAGCATATATGGTACGCGTTAATACATATAAGTTGGTAATGGTTTAATATGGTAGTGGGTTGGCGGGGTTTGACCACCCACCAATCGTATTGTAACATATATAGTATATGTATGTGGTTGGGGTGACGGGGGTGGTGGCACGCCACCTTTATATATATATCTATATATATATATATATATATTATATATATATATTATATATATATATATATATACTATATATATATTTATATATATATATATATATATATATATAATAGTTAATTTTTTTCTTCTAGAAAATAAGTGATATTAAACAAATTAATGATTAGACAAATTCTCCCTTTCCAGTGGTGGGATTTTGTGCGTCAAGATTCTTCCATCTTGTTTCCTTGTTGGGACTACCACTTGGCCAAGTTTGATGAGCTATAACTTGAGCATATGAACTCGGATTTGAGTTTCATTCACATCGTTGGAATTATGGCGACGAGCACTACAATCTGGTCCAAGTTTGGGTGAAATCCTAAAATTTTGATTTTTGAGCTTATCCATAGCCACTGTTGAATTCTAAGTGTGCTGGAGCCACCTGAATAAATGAAGCAGTAGTGAAGGAAACTTCTCTTAGGTAAATTTTGGTGGATGGTTTTGTCTCTTGGATTATTATTGGTTATCTTTGATGATAAGTGTTATGAAAATGTGAATTATCTTCTTCCAATCTTATTCTTATTGATGAATTAGGGTTTCTTAAAATTTTCACAAATGCTTTGTTGATGTTTTATGGTTGTAAAAATGTCCTTACACAAGATTAGGTCACCTAGGTTTAGCTCCTCCCTTTTGAATTTTACAAATAACATAGAAGGATGTTAGGGTTAAAGAATTGAAGGACACTTGTTTATCTCCCTTGATTTCTTTGAATCTGCATCCATCTCTTTTCTTCCAAAGGTTTTTACTCCTAGAATCCATTACCCCTAGATTGAAAAAGGCACTAGCTTTATCTATTGTGCCCATCATATATATATATATATATATATATATATATATATATTATATATATATATATATATATATATATATATATATATTATATTATATATATTATTATATTTGATTTTGTTCTAAGGTAAATTAGGGTCTATTTATAGAAAAATCATACAATTTCAACATTATTTGTCATCGATGTCGTTGTCTTAAGGTCGGGGTTTATTTACAGCTAATTGGAAAAGAAAAGGTATTAATTTACATGCATTTTTCAATCATAATTTAGGAGTGATGTCTAGGGTCTATTGTGCTACTATACTTATTTGTACCATAGAAAAACTTCTTGTAATATATATTCTCTTGTTCGTATATTTCGAGGCTTTTTCTTATTTCTATTATAAATTATTTTCTTACTATAATTTATGTTTTAAAACTCAAGTTTATGATAGCCAAGTATAATTCTTAATCATATGTATTTGGGAACTTATTTGAGTCTCTATTGGTTGGACTAAACCTCTAGATTGAGTCATAGGAACCCTTGAACTCACAATCTTAGAATTATATCTTAAATCTACTTGAAACCCTAAATTTTATATCCATATTCCCAGGTGGGATCTTGTGGTAGAAACCTTAGGGTGCATCTAGCTTAAGTTAAATTAGATCACATTGCCTAAAATCTACTAGGGAAGCCCTTTATGCTGGATTGTGTCCATCACTAAGACAAGGGGAGTTGTTGGTAAGGTGACAACGGTAGCACTTCCATTGATGCACTCAATCTAGGTTGCTTGGTAAGGCTTTGCACTAAGTTTCTAGATTTGGCAGTAACAATTTTCAATCTAGTCTAAAAGCTAGGTAGAATGGTATCTTAGCTACACAAACTTCTACCTACTAAATTGGAAATATCATGACTTTGCTTGTCCATTCTTTTTATATTTTAATGATATGCAATTGTGTCTACTTCATAATTAAGGAAGATATGTTTCTCAAGGTAATGTAGAATATATATGTACTTGGAATTACAAGTGACTATGAACTTTCACACAAATCTCTGGGCCTTCAACAACATCCTCAACTATGGAATCCCCAATATACAATTTATCTGCAACTCTTTCTTAATGTGGCATGTCTACACTGATTCAACCACACTTATATGGAGGGAGATAAATTGATAATGTGTAGTCTAAATGTTCTATAATTTGGTTTTTGAATTCAACTCTCCTCCAATTGAGTGTTGGCTCAAAAATAATAAGTATTTACAAGAGTCATGAAGTAACTCAAATTAGCAAGGCAAAATGCATAGAAATGTTTTTTTATTGAGATTTCTTAAAATATATTTTTCAAGGGAGATCATCCTCTCTCTCAGCCAAAGGGTGAGAGTGAGGGTCAATACAACAATATTCATAGTAGGCATGTATCCATTACAACAATATTTCTCATCATCCTATCACTCCTAGGGAATTGAACCTGAGTGGGGGAGATAACAACGACTCTTCCCAACCACTCAAGATAACCCCCAATTGATTTTCTTAAAATATACTATAGAAAGATAGTTCCATATTCTGATTGCCTCTACTAATGTCAATATATGTGATTAGACTGCTCACTTCAAGCAATTTTCTGGTCTTAGTCTAGTTTGAATTCTAGGTAGAAGGGTTGGTTAGCTACACAGATTTGAACAATAGATAATCAAGTTGACTTGGATAGAAAGACTTGAAGTTTGAGACATGAAAGAAGCTTAGAATATAAAATAATCCAATCATGTTGAGTATTCTGCAAACTTTATGAACACCAAAGGTATGACATAAGAGGCGTCTCAAAACTCCTATTTTGAATGAATGAAATGAGAAAAAAAAATTATTTATAACTATTACATTCAATATCTAATTACCATGGACCAACAATTACCCTTCAAGGAACCTAAGTACCAAATATGGTGTGTAAACTAAAGACAAATTAAAAACACACAAACCCCAACAACTTAGAGTGAGCAAATAAAAAAAACCACTTAAAGTGAGAAAATAAATACAACACTTAAAATAAACAAATAGAAAAAACCACTTATTATCACATTCCATAAAACCTGTGATTATAAAAACCACCAAACATAACCCATAGATTCAATTAAAAATAGATTACATTTAACATAAACCTTCTCCTTCCATCCATCTACAACTACCACCGTGAAGGGGAAATATATTTGACATATAGAGGCCACACAGTGGATCAGAGAAGGGGCACAAGAGTATAAGGGTGCATCATACATATGTCGCAGTATGATGAGAAATAAACAATGGCTCTTTGCTGAGATGAGATGGGATATTGGTGATGATCAACAGATTCAAGTGGGTTTAGATGTCATTAAGGGTATGGATGGTCAACATTATCTTACTACCCCCTTGTTGTACCACGTATACCAGATCAGTATTACACATATTTTGTAGGTGGTCGTCGGACTAAACATCAATTCAAGTACAAAAGCGTGGTAGACTGCGGAGACTTTGGGCTTGACAGGTAGCTGGGGAATATAATAGAAGGAATACATCCTTATTTTAAATCATACTGGTGTTTTTCTCACTGATGCAGCAGATAAAATGTGTTGGGTGGGCATATTGTTGTCTGTTAGGTTCCTATACTGCTATTGTAACCCCTTATTTTTATTAATGCAACCCCCTTTATATTTTTGTGCTCATGTAGTACCCATATTGTCATTCTTGTGCCCCATAGAAGCCCACTATTGTTATTATTGTGCCCTTACCTTATTATTGTTATGTCAGCTATGATTATATTATGACCCCTTAGACTTATATAGAAAGGAGGTCTTGTCATTTTTACCATCCAAGAATCGCATCCAATCGGATTCATAAACAACTGACAAAAAACCGTGACTGTATCGGGACGAAACAAATCTTTAAAGAATCCAAAATAGCATCAAAAACACCCTGAACCAGTGGTAATGGCAACCGACGCGGAATGACGAGGACCTCGGTCAAAGTGCGTTGACCGAGGCCCATGGAGACTGCGCAGGAGGTCAAAGTAGCCCCTGGGAGCCCAGGATCTGGAAAAGGAGGTGGTTTTCGATGCGCAATTAGCGCCTCGCACATCGCTTGGAAAATAGGGCCGAAATGGGGGAGCCTTAAACCCTTGGTCACGTTAGGAGCCAGAGAATCGCAGGCGGAGAAACGAAAAGTGCTAAAGTGCAAAGGTGGGACCCGCGCCCTAGAAACCAGCAGTTTTAATCGAGGCACCCTTGAATGGTAAGAGGTTTTGGAGGAGAGCGGAGCGATCCAACTCAGCGATTGACGCGTGGTAGCAGAGGTGAGAGAAAAACCGCCTTGATCGCGTGCTATCGGTTGAGCAAGTCAACCGTGCTCAACGTGCGTATGACGTTGGATCTGGAGGAGCCCAGATCGGACAGCTGAGATTGCGCCCGATAGAAAGAATTGGAATTGACAGGGAATTAAGACACGATTTAAAGGGATTTGGAATCCGTTTGACCGCCACGGTGGAGAACTAACGTATCCACGACATAATCGAGGAAATGAATCGATGAGCAGACTGGCGTTATTCTGATGGGGACACGTGGCCACTTCCCGAGCATTTGTGCTGACGCCGAACAGGGAACTCCAAGTGCAGTTGCAGAAGGAGAATCGATGCAGGCGGGAGAGGAACCGAACAGACATAGGGATCGAATGGTTAAAGCCATGAACAGGGACAGTCGAAAGAAGAAGGGGGATTTGGAGAGGAGTCCAAATCAAGAGAGACAGTGAACAGTGAACCCTGAGAGGAAGATTGAACACAGAGAACAATAAAGCCAAGAAGAGGAGACAGAGGGTCGAGCTGACTACAGGCAGCATCGAGCACCAGAGAGCTTGAAGATTCAAGCCTTCCCATAGAGGGATCTGTCTGGATTGAGCATCACATTTGACTCTTTCCACTGTAGACCAAGGGTCACAGAGCTAGTAGGAAGAAAAAGAGTATGTGAACTCTGAGTGTCTTGGGGAATCCAAGAACCACCCTACCTAGCAAAATCTGCTTCAGGAGAACTCACATTGAGTCCCTGTATTGTAATTTCTCTGTTGTAAGACACAATAAAACAAGGCCACCACTGAAGCTAGACCGGAGACGTAGCCCTGGAGAATAGGGTGAACTCCTCATTAAAAATTGTTTGTGTCTTGTGTTGCTTACTGTATTTCTCTACTGTCTTTCCATTTAAATGTTTGTGCATTGGCAATCTGATTGATTCGTTGCTTGAATAGCACAGAACACACACCAGCACATGAGTCTGTAATACCTTTTGTTTAAAAATTCTTCAACTAAGGTCACTCATAGGGTGATTATCAGATCAAGTGGTATAAGAGCTTTAGGCTGTAAGGTTAGACAAGCTTGTGTTGGTTTAGCTGTGAATGCTCACTAGATCAAAGCTCAAATTAGAAGGAGAGTTGGTGGAAACTAATCCTAAAATTGGAAGAGTCTATTCTTAGAAGATAATGTCAGAAGAAGGTTCTATAGGGCCAGACCCTCAATTCATAGAAAGTTTCCTAGCTATAAAGTCTATGGTAGAAGAAATGTATAGGGACTTTAGAAAGCATAAGGATGAAGATTCATCAGGCTCTAAACGAGATAAAGAAGAAGATGAATCTCATTCCCATGACCACTCCAAAGAAAAGGGGAAAGAAGAAAGCTTTCCTACACCTCCTAATAGCCCTGTGCATAATAAGAAAGCATCCTTGATTAAACTAGATGTTAAATTTGATTTTCCTATATATGATGGAGAGCTAAATGCTGAAAAGTTGGACAATTGGATTAGACAAATTGATGTGTATTGCAGAGTACATAACATAGACTTAGACAAGACTAAGATTCAACTGGCAAGCCTATGCCTAGGAGGCACTGCCTTGGTTTGGTGGGAAGGCAGAACCCAAGCTGATATGAGGAACCAGGGTAAGACCATCTCTGGCTAGAGTGAATTTGTTTCTGCAATCAAAAAGTAGTTCTATCCATTGGCCTAAATGCAACAAGCCATGATGAGTTGGCAAAATCTTCGGCAGTTGAAAGGGAAAAGTGTGCAAGGGTATACTCAAGAATTCAAAAAGAGAGTATTGATGTTGGGCATGTCATTAGACTCACCAGAAACTCTTTTGAAGTACATTGGTGGTCTACACAGCTACATGAGGCATACCATCCTCATGTTTAATCCCACTAGTATAGATGAGGGATATGTACAAGCTACTCATCTAGGAGCTAGAGGAAAGAATGGGAATCCAGAAGTTGGGGGACCATCCCAACCCACTGTAAGCAAGAGCAAGGAGAAAAGAAATCAGAAGTGGAAAGCAAGGAAGGCTAACACTGCAGAAAAAGGCAAAGCTTCATGCACTTACTGTAAAAAGGAGGGGCATGATGATGAGCATTGTTGGATTCTGCATCTAGAGCTAAGACCTAAGAAGTCTGAGGGAAAGAAGAAGACTGCTGTAGCTATTCAGAAAGATTTGGGGTCAGACTCGGGAGATGAGACAATCATTGCAGCCACAAGTATAAAAGGTAAGAATTTTGAAGCATCTACTAGTAATTTTGCTCAATCTGTTATTGATGAAGAACATGAGAGAAAAATACATGAGCTTTTCCATATTCGAGTTGTTTCCAAAAATCAAAAGATTGATACTTTGTTTGATAGTGGTTCACAAGTAAATCTAATTTCTGAAGCAATTGTAAAAGAAATTGGGATTAACAACTAAAACTCATAAGAAACCATACCCATTAGGATGGTTGAATGATAAAGCACAACTACAAGTGACTAGACAGTGCAAACTCAAGTTTTCTTTTGGATTAGCATTTGTAGAGGAGGTTGAGTTAGATGTAATTCCTTTGGATATATGTGGAATTGTTTTAGGAAGTCCTTACTTGTATGATAGAAAGGGTATTTTCTATAGAGCTGAGAACAAGTATCTACTTGTTAAAGATGGAATCAAATACTTTGTAAGAGCTCACAAGCTCAAAAATAATTATACTCTCATAAACTCAAGGCAGATGAAAAGAATGATAAAGTCATGCAAACAGTTCTTACTGATGGTTGTAAAGGAAAAGGAACCTATTAAGACCAAAATATTTGAGGGCTGTAATGCTGATCAACAAGCTGATATAGAAAAGATTGTTTCAAAGTATGATGTCTTATTTCAAGAACCTAAAGATCTACCACCCAAAAAGGGAATAGTATATGATATTATTTTGCAACAAGATGTTCCTTTGCCTAACATTGGGATGTACAGGTTCTCTACTTTAGAGAATGTTGAAATAAAGAAGCAGGTGTAGGAGTTGCTCGAGAAAGGGTTCATCAGGCCTAGCACATCACCATGTGGGTCACCAATTGTTTTGGTGAGAAAGAAAGATGGCTCGTGGAGAATGTGCATTGATTACCGAGCACTGAATAATATAACAATAAAAAATCGTTATCCCCTTCCTTGCATAGATGATATTTTAGATCAATTGAAGGAAGCTATCTATTTCACCAAGCTGGATTTGGACAGTGGATACCATCAGGTCAGAGTTGCAGAGCAAGATGCATGGATGACTACTTTCAAAACAAAGCAGGGATTGTATGAATGGCTGGTTATGCCTTTTGGCTTGACTAATGCCCCTGCTACTTTCATGAGATTAATGAATGATTTACTCAGACCTTTTTTGATAATTTTGTTATTGTGTATTTGGATGAAATTCTGATTTTAAGTAAAATGTGGGAAGAACATTTAAAGCATGTTAAGCAAACATTAGATGTTTTGAAAAAAGAAAAACTTTATGTTAAACTCTCCAAATGTGAATTTGGCAAAACCTCTCTAAATTATTTGGGTCATATAGTAGGGGGAGGTGAATTGAAAATAGATCCCTTTAAAGTGGAAGTCATCATAAACTGGCCTAAATCCAAGCCTTCTACAGAAGTGAGAATCTTCTTAGGAGCAGCACATTATTGGAGGAAGTTTATTTCAAAATTTTCCTCAATTGCAGCTCCCTTACATGCTTTGATAGGATTGAACAAGGTGTTTTAGTGGGAAGGCAAACAGCAGAAAGCCTTCGACACCTTGAAAGAAAAGGTTAGTACAACACCTATACTAGCACTGCCAGATCTACAAAGACCATTTGAGATCCAAACTGATGCCAGTGACTATGCCACGGGAGTAGTGTTGACACAACACGATAAACCCATATGTTATCATTCTGAGACTTTTAATCCTGCAGTAGTTAACTATCCTACATATGATAAAGAATTGTATGCATTAGTTCAGAGTGTGAAAAAATGGAAACACTATTTAATGGGAAAAGAAATAGTAATACATACTAATCATCAGGCACTTCAATATCTACACTCCCAAGCTAAATTGCAACAATCAAGGCATTACAGATGGATGGGTTTTCTACAACAATTTAATTTAGTCATTAGATATAAAAAGGGCATACATAACAAGGTTGCAGACATGTTATCTAGACCCATTATAAATGCATCTACCATACTTAAGCATAATTCTATGCTGCATGAAAGCTACATAGAACAATATGCTCAGGATATGGACTTTAAAGATGTATATGCAACTTTGAGTCAAGGCAAAAGTGTAGAAGAATTGGATTATCATGTGAAGGACCGACTCTTATATCATTGTGGGAAACTCTACATTCGACGAACTGAGAGAGAAAAGATAATTAGGGAAGCACACACTTCTCTGATATCAGGTCACTTTGGGGAAAGTAAAACGGTGGCATAGCTGCAAAGGTTCTGCTATTGGCCGAAAATGAGTGAGACAATTTCTAGATATGTAAAGGGGTGTGCCATGTGTGCTAAAAGCAAGCCCAACAATAGAAAACTAGGCTTGTACACTCCCTTGCCAGTTCATTCTCACCCTTGGGAAAGCATTTCCATGGATTTCATTGGAGGACTACCTAAATCTAGGAAAGGTCATGATTATCTATATGTTGTTGTGGATAGGTTCAGAAAAATGTGTATTTTAATACCCTATAGTAAATAGATTACATCTGAACAAACTACAAAATTATTCTTTGAACATGTATGGGTTCATTTTGGACTACCCACTTCTATTATATCTGATCGAGACACTCGATTTGTGGGCAAGTTTTGGTCCAGTCTGTGGGAACTTGTTATGAAACCAGCTCACAAAAAAATAGAAAAGAGAGATCCACACCTTAGAATTCAGCCTCTTCGAGGGGGCAACCTCCTTTACATTACATAAATGAACAATTCTTGGATGATACAAATGAAAAGACCTCCTTTCTATATATAGGAGTCTAAGGG